>VXBI01013415.1:52860-63682 GCA_013397375.1 Toxostoma redivivum | reverse complement strand
ATATGGCAGGTATGGATTTTGAATTTGGTTTTCCCTAAGTATTTATTCCCCCCCACTTCCACCTCTCTGTTATTAATTATGGTTACTTCTGTACTAATGTTCTTAAAGAAATGTCTCCAGGTTGTTTTTTTTTAAGTGGTTTGTTTAGATATGAATGTATCAAGACCATGGAAATGTAATTTCTATGACTCAGTGGTCGCAATACTTCCAAACTCGGTCAAGATACCAAAACATAGTAACAGGACTTTTAGTCTGGTCCCATTTCTTTCAAACTAGGTGCTGCCACACAATGTATTTTCTCTCATGTGCTTTTTCTCTATATACTGCTTTATGTTTCTGTTATAACCATGGCTATGGAGAGCCTGGAGCCTTGAGAACCTGACTGGTTTTACGGTATTCCTAATGTGATTGCTGGATCAGTTTGGTGTCAACCAAAATATATGATGAAAAAGCTGAGTTCTGTTTTTGCGTTGACAATAAAGCGCCTAGGATTTACTCTATCTGCGTTACAGAGTGCTAAAGAAACTGATTATAACATTATTTTAGAGAAATTACTTATTTTACAGAAAATGGAATTATATTCTAAATCTCAAAAAAAGAATTTATAAGTGCAAGCAAGCAACAAGTGTTAATGAATGAGGCACCCAAGCCTTCACTTTTGTCTTCAGTGTATTAAGTACACAAAAACTTGTTTATGTTTTGTAGGATGTTCAATTGAAAGTGAAAACATATCTTCTGGGAACAGATCTGTCTAACTTCAAATACGATGACTTCATATTTGTACTTGATGTTATCAGCAGGTATGCTGGTGTGGTTGTAAGACCTTTTAGTGCCTGTCCACAAACGAGCTCTGATGAGATAGCACTGTTGATTAAGGCTGTTATTTGCACTTTGATGCCAGTGTCATTCAAATGTGCTGATAGCTTGAAGGTTCTTCTATATGTGAGAGTTTATGAGGATGTATTTAAGAGAGGTAGCATGAACTGCTTTGCTGCTTAAGTGTGATATGATTTCAGTATTGTCTCCTTTTAAGATATGGGATGTGCAGGTCTAGCAATTTTTTTCTAAGAGCTTTTAAAGGGAGTCTGAGTCAAGCAGAAAAGTATTGTGGTACTGCCAGCCTGTACAATATTATATCCTTCTGTTTTGGTAATAAAATTACAGATTGAAACTGTGAACTGACAGCTTACCCTGTGTAGCAGGCTCTCAAAAATGCATTTATTTTGCTTATGGCCCTTTATTTCTGTGTATGGCACACAATGGTAGGATTTGAAGGAAAATGAGACATGGACTTCTGTGGAATACAACATTAACATTGCAATGTAACATTGGTGCTCTGTGTTTATGAAGATATATCCACACTCACAGTTGGAACACCAGTATTAAGAAATCAATAAATATGTCTAAACTTTGTTTTATTACTCTAGGCTGATGCAGGTTGGAGAAGAATTTTGTGGCAGTAAGTCTGAAGTTTTGCAAGAATCGATCAGAAAACAAAGCGTTAACTATTTCAAAACATACCACAGGTGAGACTATCATATGTGCAGTGGATGATTGTAATGACATTTATTATTGTTTGGTAAATGCTTTCCAAAGGAATTCCACTGCATCATGTTCCTGCATTGAGGTTGACAGTGCAGTATGTTTCCTGGAGAGAATAAGGCTCTGAACCCTGGAGAAGGGGAGAGGTTAGAGAAGCCTTTGCTTCCACTGGGTTCGCGGAAAGCTGTAGTTCTGCAGCAGGCAGGCCAAATAAAGATGAGCAACTTCTTAATGTAGAATTTCAGTAGTTTTTTAGGTTGCCTCTTGTCTGCTGAGAAGGAATGCCTCTGAAGTGCATACTTTGTAGCAAAATTGTCTTTTCTATGCTGTTGCTTAAGAAGACTCATTATGTATGACTATGAAATGTTTTTTTCAATATGCAATTTTGTCTTGCATCAAGTGAAATATTTAGAACTGAGTCCATCCTTTGGAATCATGTTTTCATGGCTTGTTTGTTGGCAGGATCTAATTACATTTCAATCAGCTCTATTGTTTTATCTGAGGCCAGTCGTGTTGTCACGGATGGGCATTCTCTGGACTCAGATATGCTATATGGCTCTAACAGCATCAAGATTTAACTTTCTACTTGTTTGTTTTTATTGCCTTGATTTTACAAGTGTTTTGGTTTGGTTTTGACATATTTTTAATTCTAGTTGTCTAGCATTACATTCTTTCTGTGTGTAAAAACTAAGAAGATATGAGAAGAAATACAGCCTTCCATGCTCTAGGATTCCTAGACACGTACTTAGTCTTGATCTGTTGTCCTCTTTTTGGGAGCTGTCATACAGGTAATACATCCGGAGCCATTTGAAAAGTCTGTGACTTTCTGCCTAAAATCCACGGCATATGAAAATAACGGCAGGAGAACATGAAACAGTGTCTCAATTCAGAAGCTGAGAATGTGGTTTGGGATTTCTTCAAGCTTTTATTTTGTAGCTGGGAATTCTGAGCCTTCATCAGATCCACATTATATCTTGTCAGGAGACACCACTTATTTTTATTCCTTGAAATTTTCCTGAATCCTGAGCCGAATTTCATGAACCGATTTTTGTCTACCTAACCATCTTTTGCTACACTTATCACATAATGCCTAATTTTCACTGTTACAGTTTTGCTTATGTTAAACAGCTTAAGGAATCATAGACTAATTTTCTGAATTACCTTAGAGTAAAATAAAGGTTAAGGAACATTGATGGAATATATATAGAAATAGTAATTTTTTTAAATAACTTGTTTTTTTTAAGATAATGTAATTCTTCTAAAAAAAATGAAATATCTGTTGACATGAATTAAATTATGTGAAACCTTTTAATACTTTCTACATGTTTTATACTGCATGGGTATTGTGAAAATTAACTGGCTGATGTTTTCATCCTCAGAAGGAAAAACACGAAAAACCCCTGTCTCAGAGCTATATCCCCTAGCGTATTTTATATAAAAGCTTTAAGTATCTTGCCTTTTCAGATCAAGCTAATGTGGCTTTCACTTCTTTTGGGTATTTAATTGGAGGGGAAAAAAAAAAAGCAGCAATGCTTTTAAGGATTCATTAGTACATGAAAGCTACACAGAGCTGAAATGCTTAGAGTCCAGGAGTAATCAGTTCTTTGTGTAATTTGACATGCGTGGCCTCCTAGGCAGTGTGGTGTTATAGAGAACTGCCAACATAGAGAAAATATTGAAAGGAATTGGCTGTGTGATTCAAAAAAACACAGAGGAGAGCATAGTACTAGAGCATACAGGAAGCCCTTTGTTTGGGTGCAAGTTGATTGTTCTGCTAAATCAGAATAGGCTTTTGGCAAAAAGCATCAGTAAGATGATTTTTGAAATGCAATTTACTTTTTGCACTGATACACTTGTAAAAAGGTGTGTCTGATCACTTAAGCTTTTCAGACAATGAACACATCAGGTCTTCATGCATCCCCCTTTCTAGATGTATATGCTGGTGAAAATTAATACCATTTCTTCAAGTACTCTGTCAGAGGTTGGTTTCAGATTTGAAATGCTACAAAACCTGTTGTGTGGCTTTTAAATGTTTGCTTTTCTATGATTTTCACCTTAGTGTCCCTCACATTAATCCCTAATGCTGGTTTTCACAGCATCTCTATCTGTTGTTTCTGTTGGCTTTACTGTGAGATGATCTGCAAGCTATGGGTACTCAATGCCCTGAAAATAGTACTTTAAGTCTATTTGTATTTAACTGATGAATTTAAATAGACACAGCAAACTGTAGTCATCATTCAACACATTGCTTATCTCATCATGGCAAGCAAATTTTAATCGTACTGGTTGTTGTAGTTCATTATTGAAGTTGTGGTATTCCTAGAATATTTTATTGCCTAATTAGAAACCCAGTGCATAATTTACCAACTGTTACTTGTTAAGCAAAACAATATGCCCTGTATTAAGAGGAAAAGATAGAGCAGTGTGATCCCAAAAAGCATTCATTGGTGTCTTTTCCTGTATGTTCCATTTATGTGGCAAATTTTTTTCTTTCTTAAAGATGTTTCTGCTTATGGCAGAGTGGAGACTCTTCTAGTGATTAAAAACAACAGAAGAAATGCAGAGATGTAATGGCTTGATTACTTCTCCTTATTACTGTATTGATACCAAAGTAAAATTAAGCTATGAAGAAAATTAGAGATTAATAGCCATTTAAGTTTTTTCTTTGGAAAGTTGAGATGCCTGTAGAATATTAGTTCTTTGCACTTCCTTTTGCTCTCTGTTGGCTTCAGCGTCTTTGAAAGAAGCATCTGTCTTATGTGGGCTCTCAGAAGCTGTTGTGCTGCTAGTGGAGTGTTTATGTATACTATATTGCTTTCTACAGTTTACTGAGGAAAAAGATCCAGTATTTCTGTGTAACTGTAGGTGTCCCTCTATAATTTGTAATGATTTTGACTAAAAAAATCAGTTTACAAATTTTGGAGATAGTCTCAAAGAATATCTTTCTCCAGAGGTGTCATAAAAAATACACTGCTTTGGTAGTCACAGCATTTGAGTGGTTTGTCAGTTAGAAGAAATGCTTAAATATTTGTTTTAAAGTGTAACTTTTTGTACGGTTTTAGAAGGAATTTTTCACTGCAGAAGTGAAGTAATTGCCAATTTTGAGACTTACTCTTTCTGCCAATTAAGACTATTCATTTGTGTTTCAGAACCCGTCTTGAAGAGCTAAGAATGTTTTTGGAGAATGAGACCTGGGAACTTTGTCCTGTTAAATCAAGCTTTAGTATTTTGCAGCTTCATGTACGTTCTATGAATAAAATATACAAATATATTAATACTTTAATAATTAAGAGTCACAGTGTTCTAAGAAGGAGTAAGATTCATGAACTACTGTACAAATGTTTTTAATGGCTTCTAAAAGCTTGTCAGTTTTACTTCATGGTATTAGAAATTTAGGAATCAAATGGTTTTGAAACAGTAGTGTCTCTGTTTCAGGTAAGCAGAGGTTTTTATGGAAGGTGCTAGAGTTGTAAGCATAATGATAGCCTTTATTTTTCCTGTTTCATTGTGTCTGTTTTTCATTTCTAAAATATTTATTTGACAGTAAGATACTAAAACATGAGTGCCTAAAAGTAGTTGCATGAGCGCCCACTGGCTTGTACCAATTTGGCATCTGTTTCTGGAAACATAGGTCATGTGGCTGACATGGAAAAAAATTCTTCTGTGGTGAAGTCCAACTGAAAGCAAGTAGTTACTGTACTCCTCTTCTAATCATCTGAAGTGTTTTTTTTCATTTTTAGCATGTGGTGGATGAAATTAACTTGTTTTGTGAAATAAAACATGATTCCTGTGATTAAAGCTATAACTAAAGTTCAGAAATGTTTTAGCACAGCAACATTAAGCAAGATCATTGTGCAATTTCTGTGGAATTAATTGTAGCAGTAAACAACAGGTTACTGGATCACTAAATGTAGGGAGGGAAGGGAGGACCCTCAGTAGCATCCAGTAGCAAAAGAAATAATATTTTTAATGAAGAAATGGGATTAAAAATCCATACATACTGCTAAAGGGACTGTGGCAGCAGAAAATGACAAAGCTACTGATTTGTTAAGCAAACAGAAATCTAACATTGTAGTCCTTTTAGCTGCATGTGTTTTCATCTTTAAACCTTTAGTTCAATGAAAATGTACATTTTGCCATTATGAATATTAATAGCTAGAGTTTAATAGATAAAAATGGTATGTCATCTGAGATAAGTTGTGTTTTTTACAAAAAAAAAGTAAAAAATCATGCCTTTTGGGTCCTACTTGGTCCATACACTTGCAAGAGTTTGTGCACTCACCCAGTGATCAGAAACTGTGCAGTGGGTTTGAGAAGTAAAAAAATATGACAACTTTTAAAAAATAAAGTATCAACAAGAAAATTTCATTAGTAAATATAGTAAAATACCAGGTAACTTGTGTAAAGAAAATTGCATTGTTAGATAGAATTTAAGTCTTTTTTATCTCTCTATTTCTGTGAAATAAAAAAAAGTTTTCACCTAGTTTTCACCTAGTTTTAGACAGTAAGTACTTTCAGAATGCAGATGTATTGCATGTTGTAGCAGAAAACTTCTAAAAGTACAAAGAGAAACCAGCATAAGGTTGCCACTTTCAGGATTAAATTGAGCCAGCATGAAAAGCATGTTTTAAATAAGCAGCAAAATTTGAGTCAAGTGTTAATTGTCCACAAGTTTATTGTTATCCTTTGTCTTTATGGAACTGGAGTAATAATGACATTGAAAATGGCTGACTAAAATGTGATTTATTTCTATTGGTAGGAATTTAAGTTCATGGAGCAGTCACGTTCCCCGTCTGTGTCACCAAGTAAGCAGCCTGCCTCAGCCATCTCATCATCAGTAACACTGTTTGAGCAGTACTGCAATGGAGGAAACCCCTTTGAAATTCAGGCTGACAGCAAAGATGATGAGACAGAAGATGTGTTAGCTTCCAATGGGGTATGGACTGTTTCAGAAAAAAAAAAAAAAGGGCAAATAGTGCTTTCAGTAAATGATGATTTATTTGTATGACAGTGATGGCAAAGTGTCTTGGTACAAGAATCTGTTGTCTGTGCTACTGTGCTACTTTGCTTTTAAAAGTGCCAGAAAGCTAGGCATCCTGTTCAAAGTTCAGTTTGTTTTGCACTGAATTAGTACTTTTTTTCCACTGAAGTCAAGCGTTCCTGAAGGTTAACAAGACATGTTCCACCTCAATTAGTATTTTTCCAGGGGTTTAAGTTCGCTTTCTTTGTGGAGGTAATTTTGTCATTTTAGGACTTGCTTTCCGGCTTCATAGGAAAGAATCATTGTGGGTTCCTCCTTTTGTTGTGTTTGTTTATCATGAATTTTCTGATGTTTATCACATCATTTTTAGTTGTAATTTAAATGCTCAGGACACTCTCTTTATTGTGGGTTCTATAAAATTGAAAAATAACTGTGTGGGTTTTTTTCAGAAGTGTGTCAAAATCTAGCGGTGATCAAATGTGTTTCAATGTAAAACTTTGTACCATTCTCTTAAATGCTACATTAGCATGTTTTTGTTTCTTTTGTTATTGTTTATCCCTTTGGTGAATGATGTTTTCTTGGCCTTAACTTGTGCTACTGAGGCTGGATAACATCTCAAGAACAAAAAAGATTAATTGCTGGTTAGTGGTTTTAAACTCCTCTGATACCTTGCAGGTTGCTGCTTGTGAATGAGAGGCTACATTGTTCCCATATTTTTTGTTTAGTGACTTGTAAGCAGCATACTTGCACTTGTAGAAGGCTGGAATTGTCTTAATTTCTTGGCTATGGATATGCTGAGGTATTTTTATTTCTCTTTGCACGTTTGTATGAGATATGAAAACTCTGCAAACAAGTTAGGACAGACCTTCTTTGGTCTTTCAATATCTAACATTTTACCCTTCAGAACCTGTTTCTCCTAGCTCAAAGAAAAATTTAAAAGACATTGTCATACTCTATACTAAGCTTTTGCAAGCATGAAATCATTTGATGAAAAACTAGGTAGTAAATGCTGATGAACATGTTGGAGGCACTGTTTTGTTTGCTTTTTGCAGCCTGAAGTGTCACACTGCTGCCTTCTCTCAGTAGAACAAGAATCACTGAACTGCTGTGTGAACTGCTGCTCTGGCACAGACACTGCAGGCTCATGAGAAGTACTAGTCCTTCGGGTCTTACTGGCACTCTTTGAAACCTGCATGAATTACAAAACATAAGTGTAAAACAGGAAGAAATGGAGGCACAGGACAGGTTAATTAACTTGTTAGCAAGTGTACAGGACATCTGCCAGGGCTGGTATCGGAATGAAGTTATTTTATGACTGAGGTGACTATACTCTACAGATGACCATCCTACTTTCCATTTTGACATTTTTAGTCTCCTCTCTGCATTACTGTCCCAGGGAAAGGGTAACTGAGGTTCTTGTTAATAGATCCTTTGGTATGGATTAGAATGAAACAACTCTGAATGATTGGTGTTTATACATACATATAAATGGCAGGTTTATTTTAGAACAATTTGGTTTCAGTGGAAATGAGGTTTGTAGCTGTTTTATCTAGCATGTAATTAATCTACAGTAATATAGCAATATAAAAGTATCAAGATATAACTTAAGAAAATATATAAAGAATAAAAAAGAAGAAAGGGTAAGAGTAGATAGTAGGTAGAAAGATAACACCACTTGTGGATCCAAGTGGGACTTGGATTTTGCAATTTCAATGTCCATGGGTCAAAGCGATGGCCACAGTCTTGATCTGTTGGGGCTGAGGGAAAACCACAAACATGAAAGTTCACTGGGTTAATAGACATTCATGTTCAGGGGGGAGTAGCCAGGTACCTCCCCTGGATGGGGTGTTTCTTGCTGTTTGCTGCAACACTGTGGATCATGTGTAATCCTCTGGTGGAAGGCTGCAGAAATGAGTCTGGAGGCATTTTGGAGGTCTTTGATGGTTTGTGGCCCCTTCTAAATAGCTTGACTGCTGTTTGACCTGACTTAGTTGAGCCAATTATGCATTATCAGAAGGGGTGAATACCTTAAAGCTTATGTGATACCTCCTCATGGGAAGGACATTGGCATGATAAAAAGTATTATCCTGTCTCATAGGATCTGTTTATTATTGACCTTTTTCCTTATATGGGTCAAAATGGCTTGTTGCTAAACAAAGGCTGTTTTTTCATGGTCATCCTCTGGTGGCAGGTGTGCACCTCCTCTGTCTTACTGAGATCAGAGGTTTTGCCAGCACACAGTTGGTGTGTGCAAACCTGGCCTCAGCAGAGCACCTGCTGCTCTTGCAAATTGCCAATTGCTTGAGCCATTAACCTTTAATATTTCAGTCTGGCACTACTGTCTGTTCCATAGTGCTGACATAGAAAGAGCTCTTGTTCAAAAAGTAGAAGGTACACCTATTTTGTTACTCTTTACGTAGAAAGATAAATAACCTGCATAGACAATGCAGGATAAAATTTTTGAGGTTTTATGTTTCTGTGTCTTGACTGACCAGTTAAGGTGGAGGCACATATTAGCACTGAAAATTGGAATTATTTCAGATGGAAGTTGCAAAATTTTGTTTCCGGAGAATGCAGGCATGTTGCCAAATGTAGAAAGAAGTAGCACGATAAGCATATAAACAGTTAATTTACTTGCCAGTTTATCTGTAGGATGGGAAGAACTGTCAGGTTTTCTTTTGATAATTTTCAAGTCTTGGTTGTTGCAAAATGGGGCCCCTGGACCAAATCACCTCAGCTCAGTATCTGGAGCTTCAGTAAGGTGCTTTATGTCCCTTTTCTGTAGCTTCTTAAAATGTCTCTGTTGTGATACAGTTAACTTCCAATATTGTAACTGTATTCTGTGTATTCTTCAACTGTGATCTTGCTGCTGCCTGTGGGTTGGCTTGGGTGGATTGCCTAAACACTTGTAACTGATTATTGCTACAAGATACCTGAATTCATGTTGCCACTTTAAAATTTTACCACACACTGTGCATATTCAAAATTGATTTATAAGGTCTCTTCAGATTGAGGTCAGTATTTAATAGTTGTGAGTTAATGTGTACTCTAAAATACAAATGCGTTTGTCTCATAAATAGCAATTCCAGATCATTAATAGCATTAGATTTAGGAGACTTAATAAAGTATTTTTACATGTTTAAAAAAAATTCTCAAAATCCTTCTTATTCTATGATGTTAAGACAATTAATGTCAACTGACAGATTCTTACATCAATATGAATTGTGGTTAACAGTTTGTAGTCAATTTATCATTTTACTGTCACTGGATTTTAATTGAATTATTATTTATTAATGCATAATAAGTGGTAGTAATTCTCTGTGCTAATGTTCCAGCCAGTTAGTTAAACTGTGTTTTTTTTTGTCCTTAGTCAAGGCTGATTTTGGCTCATTTTTGAAATAAACTGAGCTGCTTTCTTTAACACTTTCCTTTGTCTAAAATGTTCATGAGGCAGATATTTTGCTTGGGATTACTAATGGTCTGAAAATTTTTTTCAAGTATCTCTTAATACATTCTAGTTTTTTCCACCTGGGCTGTTTTTGTTTTGAATTCTTTGTACTGTGTGGTTCTTGCTTTTATAACATAATGCTTTCATAGTGCTAGTCTTTTAAAACTCTCAGCAACCTGGGGCCAGGGCATGCATGACTGAAAAAACACATCCTAGTGTATTTTGACTGCCATTTTTAAAGAATCCTGGAACCAGAGTGTGTTACCTGTGTCACTATTGACTATGTATATAAAGTGGCTTCAAAGCAATGCATGTGTTAAGGAAAAATTTCTTTCTTCAAGTGCAGGTGCATTCTGCCCAACTGCAAGTTATTTTTTCGGTATTGGGTTCCTTTCTTAATTATATGTGTACAATATTAACAAGTATTTTTGTAAAGCAGTAGTTTAGTTCTTCTTGCAATAATAACTAGGTATTATGCAGTGCCAGTGTTTTTTCTTTTTTTTTTTTTTTTACTGCCACTGTATGGATGAATTTTGAGGATTTATTACCCTTTATTTTCAGATTATAAAGCAAGTAATAAAAGTTCAAATATGCTTTGTGGTACTTTATACATCAACTAGAAAGCAACACAAATCAGTAGCTGAAATAGAATGATGCAAATATTTACTCAATCAACATAATATAATTTGCCTGCTGCATTTTTAAAGAACATTATCAGCAGCCTCTCAACCAGCAAAGTTATTTGTATCCCAGTCAAGGTTAAAGCCAAAAAATGACCAAAAGTGCAACATTAACTGAGTGAAAATATTATAAGAAAAATAATGGTAGACAATTTGTTACTGTCTTTTTTT
>VXBI01013415.1:0-52821 GCA_013397375.1 Toxostoma redivivum | reverse complement strand
TTTTTTTTTTAACAGTATGAATCAGATGAACAAGAAAAAAGTGCATATCAAGAGTATGATAGTGACAGTGATGTTCCTGAAGAATTGAAAAGAGATTATGTGGATGAGCAGACAGGAGATGCCCCGATAAAAAGGTAAGTAGGTGTCTGTATCCTTGGTCTAATTCACATGCTTTTCATCTCAGTATTCTAATTAGTTCAGTTTCTATAATCTACTATAGTGGAATAGTAATAAAATAAATTTTATGCTGCCTGCACAGTTAGAAGGCTCAGCACTTAGATCTCCAGAATGGCGAGGAACATTAAACTGCTCATCATTACTGCAGACAAAACATGAAGAAAGGAACATTTTAAAAGCAGATAAAGGCTCTCTGAAGCAGGCAGTGGAAAACTGATTAGTAAGGACAAGATACAGCAGCTGTTGTGTATATGTGTAATTTCTGTTGTGTCAAAAGCAGTTGTTTGCAGACAAATGCTTTGAGTTTTGGGCTTCTGCATGACAGTAAATACCACAGGTTAAGAAAAAAATTAGATTCTTCCATAGCTTGAAGACAGTACTTTTGAATTATATTCATATAAAAAGCCAACTTTGTATCCTTTAAAAGGATCTGAAAACAAGTTTGTCTAGGACATTGTACAACTTGGATGTACAATCAGACTTTGTGAAGCAGGCTAACATTTTTTATGCAGGACAACTAGAATGCCATCACTTGGATCAAAGCAGAGCAGTTACAAGATAACTCTTTAGGAGAAAATATCATTAGCATGATTCTTTCTATAAGGTATATAATGTAAACTCTCTCCTTTCAAAGAAGTGGTGGAAATATAGTTAAAAATTCCTTAATTGGAACAAACGAGTTGCTGTCCATAGGTTTGTGCTGTGATATTGAAATTTTTGGAAGAATATAATTTTGAGGTATACCAGCTGGCAGAGGGTTTCTCTTACAGAAAATGAAAATGTGTCTAGTTGGATAAATATCATTGCATCCAACTTCCTGCATCTTTCAGGACTAAAATTTATGAAAAATTTAATTTTTTGCTATCATCTTCCTCAAAATTGCTTCTATTTCTAGGTAACCTTCAGTAGCGGCTGACTAATCTACCTCTGTTTTGTTGTGACTTGTGTTATTTTTATTCTCTTCATGAATTATGAATTTGAGTCAGAGTGATTAAAATGACTGTTGGGGCAAGACAGGGGCCTGCAGATCTTCAGCATTAGAATAAAAGTAAAAAATTCCTTTCTCTAGCACAATTGTATGTAAATTAGGTCAGACTTCTTTCTTAAATGTTAGAATCCTAACCCAGTTGTGCTTTGGCATAAATAAAATTCTGCACTGGAAGACACACTGTCATTTGAAAGAAGGGGAGAGAAATAATATATTTTCCACTAAATTTCATTTGTATGTCTTTGAATGTTTTCACATTTGCTGTATTTTGTTTTGTTTCTTTCAAGTGTTTCTCGAGAAACTCTGAGGAGCAGAAAGAGATCAGATTATAACCTCAATAAAGTGAATGCACCTATTCTAACCAACACTACACTGAATGTAATAAGGCTTGTTGGTATGTAGAATAACTGTAGTTTTTTATAAGTGTTTTTGATTTTTGTGCAATCTTATGGATTATAGCAAATATGCTAAATTATATTTAAGTCCCTGAAAAATATACCTACTTGTGCTCTATTTCTACTCTTTGAAAATGTTGATAAATAGAAATAAAGTGCTAAACAAATTCTTTAATTAAATAGACAAATTTGCTTATAGACAAATCTTGTGAGTTATTTTTACCTGGAAATTAATCTGCACGCATATGTTGGTTTTAACTTATAATGTTAGTTTATTTGTCTGAAATATTGAAGGTTACTCTAACACCTGGTTAGCACCTTTTGCTATCTTTGAGGGCAGTATGAAAGTCAGGAATTAATTTTCTAAATTGTTTTTGCAGGTTTGCTAAAACCTTTTTTTTTCCTTGATCATTTACCATATAGACCTGAAATGAGAGTTCATTCTGTTGTGACTTTACTGTGATTGATCTGTGACCTAGTTGGAGAGATTTGCTTGCTGCTTTTTGCTATAAGGTTTTGCTCTAAGAAGATTGAGGGTTGAATTTAGAAACCAGTCATGGCACTTTCATGCAAACTCCAGTTTCTGTCCTTGCCATAAAACACTATACCAGTAGGTGAAGCAGTAGTTCTGGTTTTCGAATTTTACATAAGAAGTCCTATTAGTGGATTATGTTAATAACCCCAAGATTAAACATTATTTTAAAAGTTCATATATATGCTTTTTTGTCCTTCTGGAATTATTATTACTTTTCAAATTTTCTGCTGTTTGAGGTGTTTTATATTGTTTTGGTAATAAGTGATATTAATGCTATTTGAAACATGGAAAGGGACCTCCTGGAGGAGGAAGATATCATTTAGTCTGCCTGTAAATATGCTTGTTCTGAGCTCCAGCTTAAAAATACTTCTATTCCCACCACTCATTCTAATAGGAATTCTGTCTCAGAAGCCTTGTCAGCTTATAGAATAAAAAAAGAAATTATCCTCCTATTTTCTGTTGAATTGATCTTACGACAAAAGAAATTTTGAGGCTTAACAGATCGTTTTGTTTTTTGATGCATACTGCTCTGCTTTTTTTAGAGGAAGCAATCCTATTTTTTCTCAGTCTTTGATTTGCTAAGCCATGTGCTGAGATTTCTAGTGTCCTCTGTATTTATCCACCAGAAACTTAAATTTTCTACTCTTGTTGTAATCTTACCAAAGTCACAAGCAATACTTTGGATGAGATCTTCCTGCATTGTCTATTTCTTATATCATTGCATCATAGTACTAAGTTCCTTCCATTTTGGATCTCTTGATTTCTTACAGCTTCCTTGTACTGGCAGTGTGTAATGACCTTGTATAGCCAGCAGATCCTTCAGATCCTTTCCCAGTTTTTTCCAAGAGATAGTAGCTTATAGTGGAAAGATGCATGTTTTTTAATTAATTGTCCCCTAAATGCATGGATTTACAATTTGTGCTACTGAATTGGATCCAATTCTTATTACAACAATCATCAAGTACCTCCTGTACATTATATAATTCCTTTTCTGTTTTGATGGTTCCTCTTTATTTTTTCCTATTATCACTCTTATTTTTGTGCCAGAGTAATTAATGAAAATGTTAAAGAGATGGCTGGTTGCTGGGGACTCCACCAATAGCTTTTTTAGTTACTTCCCTTTTCAACACACTCTAGCTTCATTTATTTTCTGTGCAATGTTGTTAATTTAATACTTTCACCAAATCCCAGAAGATGAAATGTACTGTGTCCTTTGTGTAGAAAATCATGTACCTTAGTCTGGTACAGTTCACTTCTGTTAGATCCATGATTTATCTTAATTTTGCCTCCATAATTCTGTTTCTGTCATTTCCATACTAGCTTCAAAACAATCTGAAATTCTGCATCCTAAAAATAAAAACTGTGGATCAGTAGTGATTTGGATTACTATTTTCCCTCTTTAATATGTTTTTCTTTGCTGTTTTTCATTTATAGTGATGAAGATGCAGATTTAAGTTGCCCAGTCAAGCAACAGAAATAATTGCCTTACTTTTCAGGAAAGTAGAAGTGCTCACTAGTTTTAGGAAAGTAGTAGTGCCCATTGTGTCATACTGAATGAGTATGACAGTGTTTGTTAATAATTTTGAACTATTTCTATGTACTGTATGCTTTGTATGGATAATGAATAAAAAAATGTAGCTTAATGTTTATAAACTACGTAAATGATTTGCTAATGTATAATTGAAGTGAGAGCTGCTACAATTGTGTTTGAATTTCAAGTGAACAGTTCAGTTTGTCAGATTTCTCTCACTTTAACTAAGGTAATTAGTTCTCTTTCTAGTATAAGGTAGCCATTAGACTAATTTATAAGGTTAATTTTTACATCAAGCCATTGCATGTTGACTTAAAATGCAAAGGAAGAATAAACCTGTGTTAAATTTGTATGGAATATTTTGACTAAGCACTGTGTATCAACAAGAAAAATTAATGGCTATGTCATTGTATATATTGGTATCATTAATTAATATTATTCTGACCTAAGAAATAATTTAGTGGGTATTTCTTATATTAATGGGTTTTAATGCTTTTTTGGCCTAATTTTTGCATGTGTTTAGAATGGGTTTTGAGGACGAATTCTTAGATTTTGCTTGCTTTAAACCCCATTATCTTTAAAGAAAGTAATAATAGTGATGACAGACCTCACAGCAGAAGTTGTTAGCTGAAGTGAGGGATTGATCACATAACATAGACTTAAACCTTAAATCACAGAGTCTTTCAAAATGATTTAGCTACAACAGTCTTTGCATTTTTTCCTTCAAAGTGGCGTTTTAGCTCTTAATGTGTGTCTTCCTTCCTCCATGCTTTTTTCCTGGTCACCTGGGTCAGGGATTCCCAAGGATGGTCACGTCAGTGAAGACTGATGCACAGAAGGCATTTGGTCTATCAGCCTTTTCTGTGTCCCCTCACCAGGGTTCCTTCTCCATTTAGTAGCAGGCCTTTTGTTATTGACGTATTTGAAGAAGCCCTTCTTGTTGTCCTTGACATTCTTGACCAGATTTAATTCCAGGTGGGCCTTGGCTATTCCTGTCTTACATCTACTTACTCCAAGAACATCTCTATATTCATTCCAAGTGGCCTGTCCCTGCTTCTGCCTTCTGTATATATTCTGCTTTAGTGAGTTTTGACAGATGTTCTTTGTTTATCCATGCTGCTCTCTTGCCTCTTTGCTCAGTTTCTTGCTCATCAGGGTACACCATTCTTGAGCCTGGAGGAAGTGGTGCTTGAATATTGACCATCTCTCTTGGACCGTTTTTCCCTGCAGAGCCCATCCCCATAGGATTCTTTCAAAAAGTTCCCCAAAGAAGCTAAAGTTAGCTCTTGGTTGCAGTTTGGCTTGCTGTCCTGCTTCCTTCATGCAGGATACTGAACTCCACAATCTTGTGGTCACTGTAGCCAAGGCTGTCCCCAGCCTTCACACCTCTAACAAGGCCTTTCTTGTTCATTAGTACAAGGTTGAGTGACACACCATTCCTCATTGGTATCTTCCACCACCTCTGTCAGGAAGTTGTTGTCAATGCTTTACTGTTTGTGCTTTGCTCTTTTGTTCTTCTAGCAGATGTCAGGATGACTGAAGGCCTCTGTGAGAACCAGGGCCTGTGATCATGTCTTGTTCTACTTGTCTGTTAGAGCACTTCATCTACTTCTTTCTCTTCATCAGGTGGCCTGTAGCAAACACCCCCGACACTGTCACCCTTACTAGTCTGCCCTGTTATCCTAACTCTTAAGCTCTTGACTGTCTCATCATGCACCCCAAGGCAGAGCTCAATACATTCCAGGTGTTGCCTCACATACAGGGCAACTCCACCACTGTGCTTTCCAGGTCTGTCTTTCCTAAACAGCATGTAGCCCTTCATGACAATATTCCAGTCACAAAAGCTATCCCAACACACCTCCATAACTGCAATGAGATCAAAGCCCCATGACTGCATACAGATCTCTAAGTTCTCCTGTTTGTTCCCTACACTGTGTGCATTGGTGTACAAGCACTTCATAGAGATATTTGAGTGTGTCAATATCCCAGTGGAGTGCAAGGGGGTGTCTCACAGTCCTGTCTTATAGTCATGTCTTTGGCTGCTTGTACCTACTGGAGGTATCCTCACTTAAACCTTACTTTGCTGCATATAAGGTCACAGTAGCTCTCCCCTTACCCCATTTTTCCTAGTTTAAAGCTCACTTTACCAGGTTGGCCTGGTAAAGATTTATTGGCCAAGTTTTGTGTGTGCTAATTTGTGAGGTGCTGCATGGGTTTTGTATAGATCAGTCTGATAAAGAATGCTCTCTACTTGCTATCCTTAAGGACAGAAGGAGTTCTGCAAGCAGTACTTCTAAAGAAACCTGGCAAATTGTCACCAGTTTAAGCTATCTACGGCCTCTAGAAATTCAGTCTGCTTTCAGTTGCTGAAACTTTAAGTGTTGTTTTCAAGTGTTTCTGAAAGTTTCTGTTTTGGTATGGCTTTGGACTGTGTTTGTGCTGTTTGGAAATGTTCTTATATATCCCATTTTAACCCAAAAGGTAACTTCAGTGCAAATAGGTAATAATGTGTAGACATTAAAAATTGTGTCCTGTTAGAGAGAGCAATGAGGAGGCAATGTTCTTGGAACATTTGTTTTGTCAAGATGCTGAGTGATGTAGTAATAGAGAAATGTTCTGGCACTGGAAGATTTTTATAGGGACAGTACTTGGGCAGTGTACAGTGCCCAGCCCTTTGGAAAAGCATAAGACACTGCCCAAGAGATTACCTTCAATATTCATGCCAGCTGCACAGGTACTTGGAAGTCTTAACTGTCCAGGATGTGACTCATCACTCATATTGTGTTTGGGTTGCATGTAAGTTTAAAAATATGTTTATCATAGAGTAAGTGGAAAAAGTCATCCTGTCCAATACAGAATATTCAGATAGTACAGATGAAGGTGACACTTGCTTTCATTAGGGTACCAGTACCATCCTTTCACAAACATCCAGAAATTTCCACGTTGGACTGTGCCTTTGATTTTCTCTTTTAGAAGACAAATAGAATTTTTTAAGTCCGCTTTTCGGTTTGTTTAATGCTTTGGGTCAAAACATTAATAATTAAGTAGTATAGAGTTAACAAATGGGCTAAACTTACAAATATTAATTATTACAACCTGTGTCAAATCTCTAAAAATAACAAAACATATGCTTCTGTGTCTCAGCAAACAGGGGCATAGTCACATAGTATTCAATAAGGAGTCTTAATTAGATAGAAACCTGAAAGGTAGCAATGTCAGGCCATTGCTTGGTTCTTACTCTAGTGCTTTACCATTTTACCAGGTATGTAGCTGTATCATGCATTTTTCGATGTAGTTATCTTTGCTGACCTACACAATTACTTGCTTGAAAAACTCAAATAACTCCTCTGTTATTAAAGGCTAGCTTTTTTACTTTGTTACCCAGTTTCTCTGATTAAACCAATATTTTTTCTATCTATTAGTAAATTACTTTTCTGGGCACAGTATTAAATTGAAGATAAGTGTTGTTGACTGCAGGAAAAAGAAATTGTTTTTAGCACCTTCCTGTAATTTTTCTAACCTGTCACTGCTAAACCTGCCTGGAATATGACAATTTGTGAAATGACCTGCTGTATCTTATGTGCTGGGATAAACTGCATTTCTGTTTTTGTTTAAAAATTGCTGTCTGTATCTTACTGTAATAACCAAAAGTTTGCTATATGCAATGTTTTTATAACAATTAAAAGGCAAGCCGGATGTCATTTCTGAGGTAGCCAGCAGGAAATGTGGGGTCTCTGCAATATCAGGGTTTTCATTAAGTGCGCTTCTTTTGAATGAAGATCCGTGTCCTATGCCGGAAAACAAAAATAACTGGAAACTATAGGCCCTGTGTACTAGGTCTGTAGGGAAAAATCCCTTTTGGAGTCCAAATCCTATGATCAGTTTGATTTAGATCGCATATAGATCAAGATCCTGAGGCTGCAGTTTTTTTATTGTTTAAAAAAAAAAATATTTTCCCAAGTCCAATATGTTTCAACAGAGAATAGAAAGGAAGAGCAGGAATTATTCTTCTCCCTATATGTGCCAGGGTACTGACGTCCTCCTTTACTCATAGTCTGTCCCCCTGGAAACATTTCAAACTTAAAACCACTTGAGATTCTTACCACAGGATAGAAAGGAAGGAGAGTAGAAAATGCTGTATCACTGCATTGATGTAAAGCACATAATTCCTAGTTGTTGCATAAAGTCAAATCTTGGACATCTAATTTTTATACTGTATTTTTCTATTGCTTGAAAAATATCCATATGTGCATATATAAACACACTAATACATAAAATCTTCAGTGGCTCTTTACAGAATTTGCCAGAGACTGCTTTAGCAGATTATTATTTTTTAGCTAAATGAAGCTGAAACTTGTAGAGGATCCAGTTGTATGTTTTGAATTTGGCACCAGAAGACCAAGAATGGTTGAAGACATTTTGATATGGATTAACATCTACATTTTGAGAAGTCTTGAAACAATTGTGGTGTCTTAAGCCATCATTTTAGCTTTGTTTTTAAACCTTTCCAGTCTGTAAACTATTATTAAGTTGTTGTTAATAAGCGTTGAAGGCTACATAATATACTTGGTAAAGCTGGCTTTGATTTTGTATAAACTGTCTTTGTAGCACTTGTGCTGAGGAAACTGATCTTCTGTATTTAATTTTCAAGGGAAATACATGCAGATGATGAATATTCTGAAACCTATTGCATTTGATGTGATCCACTTCATGTCCCAGCTCTTTGATTACTATCTGTATGCAGTCTATACATTTTTTGGCCGAAATGACATGGTAGGTAGAAGCATTTTTCATTTTCAAGTATCATTGTACACAGACAAGGAAAATACAGAGGACATCTCTTTGCTTAAAATGCTACTTAATATGTAATTCCCAGAAAAATCAGTGGCAACAGAATGGATTTGTATGTAGGAGTAAGAAGAGGCTGATTAGATCAACAATAAGGGAAAGAAGTACTGGGAGCATTATTGTCAGTGAGACACTAATCATATTATGTTTTGAATGGACAGATTCTCTGTTCTTTTTTCCTGCACTATTGAAAAGAAGGAAAGACAATGTGAAGTAGTGGTAGAAGGTGGGTAGCAAAGGAGCCTGCAGAAGGAGGGTGGTTTGAGCCTAGACAGTATAAGGTGATTGAATTTTTCTATGTGTATTTCTCTGGTTTACGTAAGAATAGCAAATGTAGGAAAATGGGCCATGAAAGTTAAGTAGTAACTCAAGTTTAAGATGTTTGAAAGACACTTTTTCGTATCTAGTATTCTTCTGTCAAACTACTTGCATTAATGAAAACAACATCTTTTTGAGTGATCTCGTAGTTGAAAAAAAAGCTTCTTGGCAATGTTTTTACATAACAAAGATCAATTTTCAATAGAATTGTCTTAATAGCTGCATGTAAGAACAACTTTCTCCTATCTTGGCCTCTAAATTACTCCACAAGTAACAATATCAAGGGGTTCCAAATCCATCATCATGTGTTGGCATTTTGTAATGAATTTTCACACTCAACATATGGTTCTAAAAGGTTTTGAAATGTTCTGTTTGGCAGGACAAATGTATTTACAGTTTGTCTTTACAAGATGGGTGGAGGGTTTCTTCTTTTTGTTGGGGTTTTTTTTTTTTGTTTTTTTGTTTGTGGTTTGGTTTTGGGCTTTTTGGCTTGTTTTGTTAAGATAATTGATTTCTGTTGGCTTAGTTGCTCTGGTATTCACATTGTGTTGGATTTATTGATTTTTTTTTTTTTTGCACTTCCTGTTTTGTGTTTCTAAAGCCCATACCAGCTTCCTTATTCTGTGCTTCTAACAGGGAACAGCACAGTGCTAGGCAGGTAAACATGGTAGCAGATGGGTGGTAAAATTGTGATGTTTTTGTAGTGTGCCTAGTGTTTGTTTTGCCAGATTGTTTTCCATGAGAAACACAATGCTTACAAGGGTTTATGGTTGTAATAAACCCTCTTGTTATGCTGCTTAAATGTCCTCACTCCCCACAGTGTTTCTAAACCTTTAGAAATTAAAGATGGGTGATGGTATGTGATTTAGACCGCTCAGAGAGTTCCTGTTTTATTTTTGTTCAGAAAAAAATGTCAAATGGTGTTCTTAAAGTATGCTGGTATAACTTCCTTAAATGTTTAAAATTAATTGTGAATAATTATTGAGGTTATTTTGTATATGTGAGTTAGTACACACATAAGGAGAGTGATTGGTTATACAGAATTCATTGCCAGCTCAGTGAAAACCAGGGATTTAAAATATACATGTTGAGTCCTATGTCTGTTCATGATGCTGTCATTGCTCTTTCCAGACCTCATTTGGACCATTATCCTATGCAATCAGTATTTAGCTTTCTTCACTGCCAGAAATTAAACACTGTTGCAGCCAGATTTGCTTTCAAAATTTTTATTATTTGGGATGCAAATTAAGCCTGCTTTATCTCAAATTATGGAGCAAGGAAAAACTAAAAGGATTGCCTGTATTTAGCATCTACTCACTAAAATGTAAGGCATTGCACTAATTTGTAAACTTATTTATTTAAATAACTATAGGAGGTTATTATAAGAGGTAATTACTATAAGAGGTTAATGATAAGAGTTAAAATTGGTGCTGAATATAATTATTCTGCAAATTGTTTAATGCTCTGCTTACTAGCCTTACTAGGTCATCAACTTATGGAATTTAAAAATCTATAGTTCTTCAAATAGAAATAGTGAGAACTTGTATGAAGTGAGTCAGATGTACTGATGAATGAAGTGTTCATGGTGAAGCCATGAGGTTCTGTTATTGTGGACATGTCTCCTAGGTCAGGTTTTATATTTCATCAGAGTGTACTTTCAATGGGAATTCAACTCAGATGTAAATTTTCATTTAATG
Organism: Toxostoma redivivum; assembly: GCA_013397375.1. Classification (NCBI taxonomy): domain Eukaryota; kingdom Metazoa; phylum Chordata; class Aves; order Passeriformes; family Mimidae; genus Toxostoma; species Toxostoma redivivum. Next base: position 42,332 of record VXBI01013415.1, on the reverse strand, counting down.
TATAGAAAGATTGGGGCAGATGGACATTTTAAATCAAAAACTTTAGATACAGTAAATTGGGACCTAAATGATACCTATTAGTCTTCAAAAAGAGGGGGGAGGAGGGCACATAAACACAAATACTTCCTTCCCTGGTTCAGCCCACTGAAAGGAAGTCTAATAATGCAGTGTACAAAAGTGTCCTAAATATTGTTCAGCAAATTGCCTTTTGGTGTGAATCACATACCAGAACTGTATTAAAATCCTTCCAGGTTGTTGACTGAAATGTGTGTTTCTCACATGTCCTGTTTCCACTTTCTTTGTTGTGTTAGTTTGTTGCGAGTTTTTATTAACAGCAGAAGATAAGAAGTTACAATAATTATGCATGTCAAATCAGACCCTCAGCTGGTATAATCCATTGCACTTAGCAGGAAACTAGTGTAACTATATATGTGTGTGTGTGTGTGTATAAATAAATAAATGCATATATATAGCATAGGTATACATATAACTATATATCCCAGCTGAGCATCTGCCCCATACACTCCTGAGCCATGAACATGAAGGTGGCACATTTCTGAGGTAGATCTTTGTGGACATTAAGTAATAATGACTGTGTATAAAGATCAGTGGTTATCATTTTTACATATGCAAGATAAATGTTTTATAATTACAAGACATTTTATTGCTAGAAAGAGGAATGAAAACCATTTGAGTTGGATGTGGCGTGAATGCAAGGCAAGGAGGTGGTGTTGTGGGGCACCATTCTGGGTTCATCACCCAAATAAGAAAACCTAGAGCCCTGCAGTCAAATGCAGATTTATAGCAATAAAAGATACTGGATGTTTTATTGGTATGAACGGTACACTGTCATCTTCATGAAAGATTCTTAGGTCTTTCTTCACACCAATGCAGTGTTGAGTGCTGTGACCTCTGTCAATTTTCTTTTCATTTTGTACGGTTGTGATTCTGTGCTAAAGTTTTAGTGTAAGTAAGTTGTAGATAGTCTTTGCAAGCTCAAATTTTGCTATGTAACTTAGAAGTTTAAACCAATGAGATTTCCTTTCCCAAGTTAAGTAGAATGTATTTCTTCCAGTTTGAATCAACAGGACTGGGCCTCAGTAGCAGCAGATTGCGCACCACACTGAACAGAATCCAGGAGAGTCTGATTGATCTGGTAAGTACCTGGATTTTGTTAATGCTCAGTGGAATACAGGTCTTTTTATGACATTCAGGAATTATGTTCCATCATAGCTTTTTGATTTTTTTTTTCTCTTTTCACATTCAGTGTGTAATAATAAAGACTTAGTTTCATGATGTAGAGGTCATTGTTGTATGAAATCACTTGTTTCTAATGTACAGCAAAATGAATTAAATAGATTTTGCAAGATGTAACAGTGAAATTCTGTATTTAAATCTTCTATTATGGTTCACGTAATAAAGAGAGACATTCAGTATTATCCTTATCAAGAGACATTTTATAAAAAGAAATAGATGACTCATTTTTCTTCAGTAAAAGAACAGCAAAACAGTAAGCTATCCTGAAGATTATTCACTTTTCAGGATAATAGTGGTTGTATAGTAAGACCTTCCTTGATTTTGGGGAACTTCCCCTGAAGTATTTTTTTTATTATATCCCATCGGTCATTTTGTGATTTATTTTCAAAGTGTGAGAAGTAAATATGGTGCTTGCATCACACTGTCAGTAGATTACTGTCCTGCACAGGAGGATGGTAAAGGAGACTGCAGGTAGTTTTTGTGTATTCAGCTGAACAGCGGAGTTTATAAAGAAATGTTGCTAAAAATGACACCAGAAATGGAAGTTTGAAGTTCTCATATTCCACCTAAATAGAAAACCCTTGTAACATTGTGAAGAATTTTCCTCAGGGTATCATAAATAGCTTGTGTAGTAGCTAATACCACGGATGCTACAGGAAGGTTTTATTGTATGAGGCTTCTATCTTAGAAAGAAGAAAAAGATGTTCCACTCTGACTTGCACAAGGATTTGACACTCAACAGAAATGTACTTTATGCTTTTTTAATTCCTTGAAGCATTATATCTAATCCTAAATTATTCTCTCAGAGAAGCATCTTAAAGGTCTTGGGGGCCATTTCTTATACAGTCAGTAGAGGGAGCATAAGATAACTAATAACCCTAGGCCTCTGTAAAAGAGAAAAAGGCTTCTTGATATTCTTCTCAAAGGCAGTGTATGCACAAAGAAAAATTCATTCTCGGAAGTACTTGCAAATGAATCAGTTAATGATTATGGAAAAATGGTAAGTTATAGAATTAATTTTTAAAATTTCACTGTAGTGATGGTTCCTGGCAATGCTTTACAGACTTCAATTTTTTAGCAGTTAAAATAATTAAAAAAAAATAAATTTCTAGGACTGAAATGGAAAAATAACAGCAGTTTGTTTTCTTCCTCAGTCATTAATAGTACTGTAACAGATAATGTTATTGCGAATTGAAATTAATAGCTATGTTCAATGTAAGATTTGAAAGAAGAAAGAAATCTTAGCTAACTGCTGTTAACTTAAAGACATTCCATGAGGTTTATTTACATCTTATGAACTTACCAATCTTTTACTATAAATGGAAAATTTTCACTTTTTGATGTGTGAGGAAGTAAAAGTATTCTGGGTCTTTTGTTTGTTTTTTGCTTATTTTTCAGAGTTTGTGGAAGTCAAGGTTCATTTTCATTGTGTCATAAAAAGGGTATTTCTTGAGACTGTCTGGACAGTTCTGAACTGCTCAAGGGATTCTTCCATCTCATTTTAAATTTTTGTAAATTGCTTTCTGAAAGTATTCCTGTTTGTATTGTGGCATTCAGTCTCATGGCCTGTTGGTATTTTAAGGTTGTTGCCTTGTCTTCTATCCATGGTAACTTTATTACGGGCTTAATTTCTGTCACATTCCAGTTCCTGATGGCAGCATCAATGTTTTATTTCCATAAAGATAGTCTGAATCTGACAATTCGGAGTCTGTGACCAAAACTTGGCCAGATTTGCTTGTAAATCAGTAATTTCACAAATCTGTCAGCGTGTGTGAAGGTTGAGCTACATGATCTGTATCAAGACTCTTCAGTAATTTAGACTGGATAATTTCTAGTTTTCTCTTGGACTTCCTCATTTCCTTTTTTTTTGAAATATCAGTGGGTGAAGGCCTCTTTACTCAAATTTATTGTTGGGAGTTAGAGGAAAAATTGGAGGATTGAGTGGCCACCCCCTCCGGCTTTGTGCAGAATTCTGGTATTTTCTGTTTGGGATTGAATTAATGCTCTCTAGTTTATACCAGATAACTTTTTATTTATTATTATATTTTTTAGAATGCTACTTTTATTGTTATTCAGCTGAATTTTAAGTTTCCTTTGTGAAGGAAAAAGCAATGTGAAATGGGAGTTCCACTTCTGGCAAGTTAAAGCACTAAGTGTTCTTTGTTGCATTTTTGTAACATGTTCAGTATGAAGAGTATGGAGGTCAATTGGAGGCATTCCCTGTAATTCCTTATGGAGCTGTTCTATTTTCCCATTATTACAGTGCAAGAAGTTTCTGTCCTTTAATATATACCGTGCTTACAGTATACTGACCATACTTGGAAAAGAAGTACTATCCTGGTTTTTATTTGGACCACTGAGAGACTAAGTCAAATTTTTGACTTGTGGCCAGAGTGCAGAAGGCTGCAGCAATTTGAAGCACTTCCTCTACTCTTCCTCCATCCCTTCTCATGCATCATGTACCTCCTGCTTCTGCTGGAGGTCTGTCCCCCCTCTGAGCAGTATTCAACTACAGCTGAACCACTCCACTGTTTTTTTCAGTCTAATACTTCATAGCAAAACCAACTGTACTTTACAAACTGCAGCAAGTCTTCCTGCAGTTTAGATGAATGTCTTATACAGTGAACGGGAAATAGTTGAGATGGGAACATGTGTTTAGTCCTGTTAACCTCTTTGCAAGGCAGTAATGTGACACCTCAGCTGTGATGCATATTATTCAATGTCAATATGTCTCTCCTACTATGATAAGTGATAAGCCACATTACAGTAAACAAAAACCCCCAAAGTATAAACAATGACCAAACCGCTTCAGTTGGTAGGAAATGTGTTCTTGCTGGTTGTAATTGGGATACAAAAACATTTTAAATTTGAACTTTTCTTAAAATTTAGATGTTCTGTATGATGTAATCAAAATGACAGTGATGAAGGACTTTATTATGACAATGATAAAAGGACTTAACTCTTTACAGTTGAGCAAGCAGATTCTTAAAACTCTAGTGCTTTAGATATGCTTCCAATCTCAAACTGTTACAAATTTAATAATAGTCAAATCTGATTGTGGCTCTTTTTAAAACTCTGTACTGCTAATACAGATACTGGTTTAAGTATGATCTGAAATTTCTTTCAGTAAATAAATAAAAAAATTTAAAAAAAGATAAATTAAAAATAAATAAAAGGGACCTACCAATTAGCAAACCTTTCTTTTAGTAAGTTATGTGGAAGTATGCTGACAGCTTACAATGGTTGAGTTAGCTGTTTTCTGTATGTAACCTGCTTGTCTTTGCCTTAAACAAATACCTTTAGTCTAAATCAAAAGTATATAAAAAAAAAAGCACTGTGAATATTTGTTTTAAAGTAGTTTAGGGTCCAGTTTCATTTCTGAGAGTTAAGAGAACAGTATGCCTTTCAAAGGTTTATTTGGCTACACTATACTGAACTTCATATGTGTATCTGAACTTCCTACTCAGGTCTTTGCACATCTAGCACAAAATAGCTTTCATACAGATTTCTGCTATGCAGCAGCTTCAGGATTAATAATGTAATATTAACTTCTGGATTCTCCAAAAGTAGCACTCTACAAACACTCATTTATATAAGCTGATTGTATTCAAAAGAAAACAAAGAAAGAGAAGACTGAAAAGGGGATGAGGAAGTGCTGTTCTTTCAGCCTCACTCAGATGTGGTTTAGATTTGGCTAAATACATCAAAACAAGCCCCTGTTTTGAGTTGCTTGTATCCTCACTGACAGTTTCCAAGTCAGTATGTAGAGGTACCTATACACATTATGTCCTAATGTTTGTAATTTCTAACAGGAATGTATTTTTACGCAGTAATGATGTCCATATGAGTTCACTGAGAGCTTTAAGCTCTTAGGTACAAGGCATCAATCAGTTTGTTGTGTGCTTTGGTAGAAATAATTAGTGCTTTGGAAGGAAGATACTTCTGGTTCCTTGCTTTTTCTGTTTTTAAGCAGCTTTCTCATCTTCACAAAATGTAATGTAATCGGGATAGTGCTGTTGCCTAGATCTTGTTTGTGAATATCCTGTGTATATAAATAGCTGCTTTGAGTGATATTGCTGCAAAAAGAGATTTGGGGGGCAAATAACCATGGAATACTCATAAATAATTCATTGCAAACAGGTTTGCTCAAGCAAAATTAAAATTTAGAAAGAAGTTTCTTAAAGTCACTGTGTCTTATAGCAGTAGGAAATAAATCACTGTAGTAAAGTATCTAAGCATTGAAATGCAATGTATAGGAGAGTAGATGGAAGGAATTACTGATATAAATGAGTATGGGTCAATATATTTTAGAATCTGTCTTTACTTTGGCTTTTGGACTCCTTCCCCTGAAAGTTTGTGCCTTTTTGGCAGAGTCAGGTTAGAGATTGATGGTGTAGAGATGGTAAATGTAGATTATTCAGATGTACAAATAAGATAAAGATTGGTAGGAATAATTTTTATCTTCATGTCTGTCTTCCATCCCATTTTGGCTTTGACTCTTTTATTCTGTGGAATGATACAATTCAGTTACATTAGTCCCAGTGCTGGAAACAAATAGTTTGGTTTTTACTTAAAATGTCACATCACAGGCCTGCATTACATAGTGTGGACAGGTGCACTGTTAGGTGCGGTTGGCAAAATATTAGTGGCAAGCTCTGGAGAGTCTGGGCTGTGGAATTGTTTACCTGACATGGCTGTGCCTAGCACAGGATGCAGCTCCTAAAGGCCATAGCTAAGGTCCTCAGTGAAATGGTAGCTGTGATTCATGGTGAGGTTTTATTTGGCTGAAGATGTCTTGTGCAACTTTTCTAATCCATGCTTGGTCTCCTGCTGCTTTAAAGGAAAAAAAAAAACTGAAGAAAAAAAAGAAGAAAACACAGTTTGTGGGTTTTTTCTTTCCTTTCTTTAAAAGAGATTTCTAAGTGTACATAATGACAATTTCTAAGGTGTTGTATGAATCACTTGTCAATGGAAGAGAACTCTGTGTATACAAAGTTCTGACATGACAAGCACTTTGAAATTATGCTAGGATTTCCACAGGTGTTTTCCTTCCTCACATTATTCATTTAGAGTTCTTAACACATCTTTGTTTACTTGACTGTATTACCAAATAGACCGGAATAATTTACCGAAGTTTTTGAGCTTATTTAATTGGATATATTTTCTGGGTTTTGGCAATTACTTGGTCTCTCTTTAAGCAGTCTCTGGGGCATCTCATTTTTGTCACTTCAGACTCTTCTGGCTGGGCACTAAAAATGGGCTGTTTCCAGAGGAGTGTAGGTGTCCACAGAGTCACAGCTGAGCACCTGGAAACCAGCAGCAGCTCTTCCTGAGAAAATTTCTTTGTACAAGAAAGTGCTGCAGTAAAAATGTGTATGAGCAGACCAGACCAATTTACATGTTATTTTTTGCAAGGTAGTGCTTCAGGTTCTAATGCTGCCTGTGCATGTGCTTTTCTGTGGAGTTTCATTTGGCATTTATTTTTTTATGGCATGGTTAATGACTCATTTTCTCAGTTGTCTGTCAGCGCACTGTGGTTCCTCATAGAGGCATTGTTGTATTGGTTGAGACAAGATAGTAAATAAACCTTCCAGCTTGTAATTTTTTAATGCAAAAAGTCTGCCTTTTAACTTTGGACATTAAAAAATAAAAGAAATGCAGAGATCCCAGAAGTTTCAGTGCAAACTTTATTGAATTCTTTACTGAAGTCAGTGGGACTGACCCAACGGAGGTTTGGGACATGCTTGTTTTGTGACAAAGAGCATGGAGGATCCACACTCTTGAAATCAGAACTTCATGCCTGTTGTGAGGCAATGCTGATAAATTCAACCCTGGGGACAATGTGAAATGTGTGCACTGTAGGTGTTGGGAAATTTGGAGATCCCTTTTCTCTTCAATAATGCTATGAAGATACCACTTGCATGGAAAAGGTTGTAAATAATAGAAAATTATTAGCATGGTTTCTCAAGACGGTTTGTAGTTTGGTTTTTAAAGATCTGCTTTCTTAAAGCCTGTAGAGTGGCGATCATTGTAGTAGCTTACATTGTTTATGTTTGATTTACTTTCTTGAGGGTTGAGGCAAGATTACCTGCTTGGTAAATTTTGTGCCTCTCAGCAAGAATATATTAATCTTGCAACTTAACACCTAGTAGAAGTATTGTAAAATACTGTCATAAAACCTTAACATGTTGACAAACATATTCAAGAAGTACTTTTACCTTGAAAGCAATGTGCTTTTACAATTGGCCCTACCTATAATTTTCAGCATTCAGTTTCAAGAACAGTTAAGGGATGTGTAAGCTCAAAGGGGAGACAATAAGTCTAATTGGTTGCTTTGAGTAGAATTGTATATTAAGCATCTACTTGGAGGTAGATGGCTTTCTTGTAATCGATGCTCATGATATTACAGAAACTATTAATTACAGTTTTATAAACAGAGATGATAGAGCTATCCTGTTTTATGTAAACATTTGGGATTAGTCTGCTTTTCCTCATCCATCAGCACACATCAAGTTCTTGGTAAAAGTGTTGATATGTCAAGCTGCTGTAGACTGTTCTACTTCTAGAATGTTTTCAGATAGTACAGTTTTGTCTATGCTTTTTGAACATGACTTACTCCTTTGCCATTGGGATTTCTTGAGTAACATTTAGGGCTATTGCAAAATCAAAAGTAAAATTTTGCTATTGTGTATGGATATTAAATCAGAATAATTCTAAAACTGAAATCTAGTGTAAAAAGTATTAGGCCAGAAAAAGAGCAGTTTTAAAAGATTGTTGGTTGTGAGTGTGATCTGCAGAACTTTGTATACTGGAGACAGGTTGTGGAGTTTGCGGGTTTTTGTTAAAAGTTAGTGGAGATGGATGATTGTAATTAACAGCCAACTGTTTCACCATAACTGGCAGATAATCAGTTTCTTCAGTCATAAGTTCTTATGGATAACTGAAAAAAAGTGTAAAAATGTCTCTCTTGCAAACTGAATGTCAAATTTTAACTTAGATAATTAGCTTATATAGTTTATACTTCCAATTTAGGTAACTAGTTTATAGTCTACTCTTCCCGTTGAGATGGAAGGCTTAACAGATGTTTGCCACTGGGTTCAGCCAAACTTGAAATGCAAATGTCCTCTTGTTACAGATGACATTTTTAGAGGAAGAGATTGAAGGAGGGGCTTATTCCTTACACAGATAGATTTTATTTTTCTACCTGTTCATTAAAAATTTTCTTCTTAGGAGTAAACAATTAAATGGTAAAGTGAAATTCCCAACAATTAAAATCACGCTCCCATTTGATACCTGTTATTTGCTAATACATACCTTTTTGTTTGTAAAAACATGATCCAGATGGATTTTAATTCAACTGTAAGTATCTTGCAAAGATACGTCCCAAAGCATCTCGTACTACTGTTATTAGCAACCCTTAAATAGGCAGAGCAGTCATAAGCCTGCTTTAATACTTCATCCTGATATTTTCAAGTCTTTATAGCAAAGCAACTTTTAAAAGCAGTGGCTAGTTGGGTGTGCCTATCATGTATAGCATTAGAAAACACAGTTCTTTTTGTGTGACAGTATGAAGAAATTAAACTAAGACTAGAAAAAATTTAATAGGTAAGACCTGCTGTAAGGTGTCTGCAGGCAATACTGGTTAACCTGTGCTGCTGTGCCTGCTACAGCTCATTTGGGTATTGTTCAGATAAGTCTGGTGCTTTTTATATTTTTTAAAATCTTTTTAACACTTTGGATTTTTTCATTTTTGGCAAGGAAGAGCATCTTGTAGTTTGCATCAGTTCCATGTAAACCTTGAAATTATTTTGTGCAGTTTTCTTACAAGGATGATGTGTGGGCTGTGATATGTCTTTGACATATCCCGGTTCTGCTGGATCAGCAAGACCTGCTACTCTGATGCAGGGAGGAGCTAAGCAAATTTGTTCTGCTTTAGTATTGCTCTCTGCATGCTTAATGCTGGGTACTGCAGTATGTTCCAAATGTAACTTGACATTTCTTGAAATTAAAGTTCAACTGGCTGCTAATTAATTTTCTGGCTTCTACTCCTCCTCTTCCTCTTGAGGCTGGCAGTTTTACAGGACTCTCCTTGTTTGCTATTTTACACAAAAGGAATCTCTGGCAACAGACATTTTCTTGCAGATTTTCTTCATTACTGGAAGGGTTAACTTTAACAAATCCAGTGCACTGAAAAACATCTGATTTCTTTAAATAGTCTATAACCTTTTTTCCTGTTCCAGCCAGTGTGTTTGCCTCTTTATTTGCTGCTTTCAGTCATTTGATCATTTCTGTTAATGAAGGCAGGAGGAAAAAACCCATGCATCTCTGAGGCCCTTTCAGAGTGATCCTGTGCATCTTTGGGGTATTGGCACACTGGCTGTTTGCTTTTTGCTATCAGCATGCTTTTGCAGTGCCTGCTTTTTAGAACAAATTAGGAGAATGAAATGCTCATGCTGCTTGGCGATGATGCTTGAACCAGAGTTTGACTCCCTAGTTGAAGTAGCATATCTTTGATTTAGCCAGTTCTCATGTATCTTTGTGTTCTTCAGATACAACACAATTTTGGCATTTAAAAGATGTTACTTGCCTTCATGGGAAGGAAAAAGGAAGAAAAAAAGTGTTCAAAATGTGTGTGAAGTGGCAGGCAACTTTGAAGTGAGATAAGTAAAAAATGAAGTCTTCATAATATTTGTTTTTTACATGATTTGTAATTAGTCTTTGAAAGAAAGAAAGCTTCTTAAATATTTTCTACTGATACTCTTCCCACAGCTCTGTCACTCATTGTTTCTCCTAAGGATACAGTATTGCTTGGTGGGCTGTGGGTTTGGCTACTTTTATCCTATGTAAACACTTCAAAACGGATTTTGAAAAAAAAATTTGTTCATTTGTTTTGTTTTTTTTCTCTTTGATTTTCCTCTTTGAGAATGGAATGAAGTGGAAAAAGTATAAGAGGGGGCAGATAAAGAGGGAATTTTAATAATTAATATTGTCTTCGCCTTAGTTAATGCTTTTAGAGAATTGATTGTTGTGGCTAGATGGTTAGATGTCATTGCCTACCTGCAGTAAACATGTGGATGTGCTTATATAATACCTTAGAGCTCTCTGAAAGAGGTTACATGAACTTTGGCAAATATCCAGGCCTTTTGGCTTGTTTATCTATGATAAACTCAGCAGAATGCAAACTTCATAGTATTGTGAAGCATAATTCAGCCAGATTTATCTGGCTGAATGTGAACACAGATCAGAGCAAAGAAAATTAATATTTCAAATAACATCCCATTTGTAGCTAGCCTTTACAATTGTTCTTATGCTCTGTACAACTGTATCTTATCACATTTGCCATAAGCTTCCTTTAGAAGTTTTATCTTCTGCTCATTGATGTATTTCTGTGAGATCTTTTAGTGTTACAAATGATGTATTAATGGAATTTCTCAGTCAGCAGACCTTGTTTTGAATGTCAGAATTTCTGTGGGGAACCCTTAAGGTTCCCTGCTTTATTGGCTTTTTACATCTGTAACCTTATAATATTTTTCTGTAAGTCTTCCTCACCCTTGTTAGTGAGAATTCTGCTTTCCCAGACTGTGCATTGTTCCATCTGCTGTAGCCCATTTTTATGTTTGTGTTTGACGTCTCTGAGATGCAGAAGTGAAAGAGCCTTTCTGATTTAGCAAATCCACCTCCTATTGCCTTGGGCTGTCACACCATAGGAGGAAACTGCCAAATAAAATCTGAGAGAGTTAAAATGGAACTTGTGAATTTTTGTTCCTCCACACCTCAAACCCCTTTTAACAGCTTGGAGATGTTATTATCTTCTCAGTTGTCTTATATTCTTAATGTCACTTTTGGTTTGGCATTCATCCAAGCAGTAAGCACATTCTGGTGCTGCTTTGTCTATAGCAGCAGAGTTTTGATCTTTCTGCTCCTCCTGTATCACTTAAATTTTCACCAGGTCCTTACACATTTTGACATAATCAATTTTCGCCTACCCTGCCTTTAATTGCTGCAACACTACCACAATGGGACTGTCCTAAAATTTTGCTATGAGAATAACTGCCCTGTTGGTTTTCCAGTTTTCACCTGATCATATGTGCAATACCTTTTCTCTTGGTGTTTGAGGGTCTGCAAAAAAATACTCCTCTTTGTCTCAATCCTGACATACAGAATGAGTGACACCACTACTAATTCCCACCAGTGTTTCAGGTGCTCACTGCTCTCCTCCTTAAGCAAAAGTGCCTGAACAAAACCTTTTTGAATAGCAAATACTCTGTTTCAGGTCTCACAGTTGTTCTCTGCTGTGAAGCCCAGAATAAATTAATGACTACTATTGTGGTTAGCTTGAGTCTAATTTTCTCCCTCCTTCGTTAGTTACTTCACTGCAATTTCTTCTCTTTTTATTTCTATCTCAAGTTGAAACAAAAAAAAAAAATCACACACTTGAAATCTGCTTTTTTCCATTATGTTGTTTTTGGATTTATCTTTTTTCCTTTTTTAACCATAGTTTCAGAATTACACTGATTTGTTTTGAGTCCAAACGTAAATGTTATGTTTAAACATTATTGTTGTCATATTGGTTGTTCCTATGCTGTTTACAGCAGCCACCTTGGGCCACTTATTTTACTTTTGTAGAAGTTACTTGTATTACTGTTATTTATTTTTATTCCATACATACATGCTGATATGTTGTAGCATCTGTGGACTGTAGCCTCTGGCCAGGGTTTCTATCCCCATGGTCTTGAAAGGTTCTTACTAAAATCAGTGCCATATCCTGCCTGTCTTCTTACCTGTTCTGGGTGCTGTATTACCTTTACTTTGTAGCATTTCTCATAATCTTGTGGCCTGTGTATAAGCATGGTATGAATAATCAATCCAAGCCAGCCAGAACTACCTTTATGTTTTTGTATTTTCATGCCGTGAAACCTTCTGAAGCCTGTGAAATAGCCAGGCTTCAGAGGGCATCCCTTTGTACACCTGCTCTGGGAATTTCTTCCTTTGGTGATACCTCTTCTAGCTGTGCCCTGTACTTAGATTCCTGAAATGTGGGGGTAGAAGTTTGCCTCTATTTTTTCCCTTTAATTTTGGAACAAGACACTGGTATAACCTGTTTGTCACTACAGATTCTATTCCTTTGCTGTGAATGTTTCCTTGCTTTCTAGCATCAAGATGTCTGCAGGATAGATGTTCTCATGGAATGGTTAGTTGAGGCGTTAGGGCATGGTTGGACTCCATGGTCATAAAGGTCTCTTCCAATCTAGTGATTCTGTGATTGTGAACATCAGTTGTTTTTTACCTAAATTAACCACAGCTCGTATAAGCAGTAAAGCCCATGCAGAACAACATTCCTTTGATATGTCTCTTTATTTGGTTGCTGTCAGATTGAAGATACTGTCTTCAAGGATGAGAAGTCAGTCTCCCAAAAGGCTATTGGGCTGAAGCCTGTTTGGGTGTTAAGGCATAGTGAGATTGTTTGCTACCTTCTTCTTTTGATTTATTTTTTCCTTGGCTACTGATTTACATTATATGATTTTTTTTCACCCGTTTCACTATGCTGTTCAAATAGAAATAGGCTTGATTTAAATTGCACCTTAGAATTTGAAACATTCCTTCATCTTATCTAGCATCTGAAACTGTTCAGTTGGAGCCATCCTCACTGGTTTGTGGCGTTTAATTTGTTTAATTCTTTGTTTCAGCAGGTGTCTGGTGATCCTTCAGGAACTCTCACAGCTGCTGAAGAGAGAAAGGAGAAAGTGCCAAGCCCACATCTCAGTCATCTTGTCGTTTTGACATCTGGCAATTCGCTGTATGGTTTAGCAGAGAGAGTGGTGGCCACAGAATCTTTGTAGGTTGTTTACTGTACACACAGCATTTGTGATCACTGAAAGCTATTGATTGTTTAAGAAACTGTGGTTACAATCCAAAGCCTCTTGACAGGTCAAATATTCCTACCTCTCAATGTGATTTTAAATATGAGCAATACAGGTAGTTTCTTTATTAAAGGTACTGGAGTCTAATTCTTTGGTCTAGCAACATGCAAACACAAGAAATGAAACTTTACTGCAGATGATCCAGTAATCTGTGACAATACATGGCCAAATCTAAAAGAAAAAAAGTTTCATTTCAAAGAGGTTAATGGGCATATTTAATCTGTATGGTTCATTTTCACCTTATATTAAATACTTGACTCAGAACTGCTTAGTTCATATCAGTTTGGCTTGAATTACCATGTTCTTTGCAATGGGTAGAAGTGTACCTATGTCACACCACAGGAGAAGAAGAGATTAAAACCAATTAATGCAAATGTTACAAAGTGATTTTTATTTGGTAAGAATAATAGTAAGAGTCAGATAGGAATTATTTTTTCCTCACAGGAGATGACACTTAATGACTAGGAGTTAATTTTAAAAATATTTTTTTCATTTATGCTTAGTTAGAAATATATTTTCTTATTATGTTGCTATTAACAAATTATACCCCTGAGAAGGAATATGAGATCAAATTAAATTTTATAGATTTACTAGTATAAAATTAATTGGAAATGTTATTTTGAAATTAATATTGATGTTGACTGTCCTGCAATGGAAATTGTGTGACTCTTGGTCACTGACTTTACTAGACCTTGGCTCAGACTTTTGCAGTGTACCTCAGTAAAATGGAAATATGAATTTTTGATATTCAAGCCTTAGTCTCTTTATTCAAGTATTTTCTTGTTTGCAAATACATTTTAAAATGGTCAGAATTGAGAATGCTAGTTGATATGCTGGCACACAACTGATACCCTTCTTCCCTGGACTAAATTTTCCAAGGTTGCTTATTGTTATTGCCAAATATGTCAGCTGTAGAGTAAAATTGTAAAGAGACATGCCAAATGTTGCACTTAGTTCACAGTAATTCATTTCTGCTTTCACAGGGTATTTCTGGCTGAGCAATTTGAATTTCTTCAGCCTCATCTTGATGCAGTGATGCCAGCTGCCAAGAAGCCTTTTCTTCAGCAGTTCTATTCTCAGGTCAGAATTGGGTAATTCACAGCTGATTTTCATACAGAAGATTTGAAACTTGTACATTATGGTGCAAATACTTCTACATCATAATTGTATATTGCTCCTACTGGCCAAATATTTACTGAAGTGAATTTTATTTATTTTCTATTTCAGACAGTGTCAACTGCCAGTGAACTACGTAAACCAGTTTATTGGATTGTTGCTGCTAAAGCCATTGACTATGAACAAATGCTTCTTCTCATGGCTAATGTGAAATGGGATGTGAAGGAAATCATGTCACAGCACAATGTATATGTGGATGCTCTTTTAAAGGTGAATAGTTTATGGGAAATTGTGTGCTAGAGTTTATATAAGCACTAAATTGCTGTAATACTTCACTAAAGCTGTTAAAGTGGCATGGCTAGGACAATACATATCGTGACAAATGGGAAATTACTATGAGATCTGTGCAGCAGTGTCATTATTCTTGCTTCTAAGCATTGCTTTCAGTGATGATTTTTTTCGACTACATGATGTGTGAAAGTGACCAAAAAAGTTGAATGAGTCTCGTGTCTAAGTCTTGAATGGTAGAGAAATATGTAGTAAACAGAGTTACACTGAGGGAAATTCAGTGGCCAGAGATAGCATTTAAAAAAAACAACATATTATTTGCTGTTCAGAATAATTTTGCTGATTGTAATTTTGCTGATTGTTTTGGAGATGTATCATAGGAGCTGTAGGTCAAATCAGCACCAATAATGATCAAGCAGTATCTAATTGAAGTTACTATATTAAGAAGTTAACATTTGAAAAGGAAGCTAAAGGGAAGTTATTCACTCAACTTATCAGTTGCGTTCAGTAGATGTCATTTAACAATTGCCATGTCGTATGGCATACAGAACTAGTTCTTGGGACAAGTCCTTTCTCATCCTTTTATATATGCTTTAATAATTTTTCTAAAGGTCTTCGGAGGGAAGTTCTGGCAGTGGCAGAATTATGCTGATTAATTATGCTATATTAATTATTCATCCTTTTCAGAGAAACCGAAAATTTTATTTTAAAGATGTGAAGTGTGAATCACGGAAAAAGTTACACAACTGTATGGAATAGCAGCTTGGATAGCGCCTTCATACTTTGTAGCTCTTTTCTGCTAAAAAAATCAAGGCAAAGAAGAAAGAATTTGACAGAGGATATATCATTGCACTGAATTTTATGGGATCTTTGTGATTATCCTTGTTTATGCTGCCGTGACTTTATGATACCAGTTTGTGCTTAAAATAGTTGATCTCTGGGACAAAACTTTTTTCTTCTGTGAGCATGCGACTGCTGATGAATTTGCTTCAGGACAATTGAGATAATACCTTTTAAAACCCGTTTTGGTCTCTCTATTCTATAGCTAGTACTAGTTGGTACAAAAACTTTTAAATAACTGCTAAGCAATGAGTGATTTTCTGTGTACACTGGGACTCCAGGAACATCAGATATGAGCAAAATGTTTAAAGTAATAATCAATTACTTTCAGTTGTATGCACACATTCACGAAGTTCTATATTCAGTCATAGTATGTTGAAAGCAGAAAGTGGGGAAAGAGGATTATTGAAGATATAGATTATGGATGCCTTATTAGGCATCTTCATCTACAGAAGAATGAGTTGTATGCCAGTTAAAGCATGACACTGTGGTGCTCTGTGTCGTGCCAAATTCATCTTTCAGAAAATTTGTGTTAAATGCCAGTTGGTTACTGAGGTTTTCTTCTGATTTTCTTCCCTTGCTGAATTTTTGAGAGGAGATGTAAGAAAAAAGGAAAAGGAAAAAACCCTAGGTAACAGCCTTGGAGATAAAATCTCTGTTGGGCAAGTATGGTCTTAAAAGACTGCATTGTAAACAACTTTTCTAGTTATACAGAGGAGTTCATTACCAGTCTGCTTGATATTGAAGTAATTTGATACTTTTTTTTATTATAAAGGCTTTAATCATTGGCAGAGGAATTCTGTTAGACTTTAAGTCACAAAATCATTGTAGTAGTAATTGCATTCAGTTATGACTAGTTTCTCATGCAAAGTGTCAGCTGAAATCCATCCAGGCCACTGATGATTCATGTGGAAATTAGTGCCTTCCTTTAACCTGAATTGTTATGTAGTGCTGCAGTGTGGTCCTAAACTGTTAGATTTGGCCTCTTTCAGTGGGTTCTCAGCTCTTTCTAAAGCACTGAGGATTGATTTACGTAATGTGAAAGGTTGAAGAATGAAAAGTGGTTACAATATTCTTGAAAGCTGGTGGGGTGAGTATTTAGAGGGATAAAGAGATCATTGCTGGATTTTCTTCAGTGGCTGTATTTTGACTTAAAGAAATTAAATATGAGTTTAGGGAGTGAGACAATGAAAATGGCATTTGAAGGATAAGCTACTTGGTTAATTTTCAGACGTGTCACTTTCACAGAGAACTACAGCTCTGGGGAACAGAGCAGCAGTTCCTTTAAAAAATCACTGAGGTTATGTTGTGAGTGATATACTAGAAAGTGATATGTTTTCTACTTTGCACATTGAGTTTGTGCCTATTAATCCTCTCTTCTTTGCTCGCTCTTTTCATTATTCTCTTTCATCTGCATTTCTAATTAGTTGTTGCTGTTTTTGGATGTATAGAGTATGATCCATTTTATCCTAAAGGAGTAAACATCTTTTATGTTTTATTAGGAATTTGAAGAATTTAACAGGAGGTTGAATGATGTGTCTAAGAGAGTCCGTATTCCATTGCCAGTCTCCAACATCCTTTGGGAGCACTGCATACGCTTGGCCAACAGAACTCTTGTGGAAGGGTAAGTGTTTATGAAAGTCTTGCTTTTGGGTAAGTATGTTTATAATGAAAATGTTTATTTTATAGAGTTGAAAGTTCTAATTTTATAATGTTCTTGTGAGTTCATGTGCTTCTGGGGACCCTAAAATTTATCAGTGCTTAACATACTCCTTAGCAGTTGTTTCACAGTCTGGTGCAGCATTAAGCCTAAAGAGGGTGGTCTTGTTCCTAGATACTGCTGAAAAATGACACTGAATGTTTTACTGAAGCATTTGAAAATACAGTACTCTTTCAAATAAACTTCTATATGAAAATTACCATTTCCCAGCAGAGCAAAGAAGGAAGTTAAAATATAATAGTCAGTACTTCCATGGTGATGCTATTTATCTTTGCCAGGAAGAAAGATGGAGTTGTCAACACTATCAGTTTTCTTAAAGTAGCCATGGAACATGATTTTTCTAAATTCATCAAGAGCAGAGAGATGTCTTAGTTGGCTTCCTTGAGCACCTTAGTCAGGAACCTACACCTTGCTCACCCCTCACTTTTGTAATCAGTGACCTAGTCTTTTCAGAGTCAGTTTTGTAGCCTGAATAATATAGACTTTTCATCCCCTGTATTTATTTTTATGGTTTTGTCCCCCTGCTACATATGACTGGGCTCTTACCAGAAGTTCTGCATCATAGAATATCTGCTGTCTTCCACTCCTTCTGCATATGTTTCCATACATCTTTCCTGGTTATCCTTACCCTATTCACTCCCTACTGCCTATTTTACTTCTTTCCATCCCACTCTCCTGCTGTCTGCTCTAAGTTAGGATCTCAACAAAATATACTTCTCCAAGTGTTAGCTGCCTATTGAGGATCATCAACTTCCACTGCTTCCATAAAGCCATCATCTTTTTATCACAGGTCCATTTTCTTTCCATGCCATCATCATTTTGCATCTCTAGAGAGATCAGGTCATCCATTCATGACCTGTCTCTGGCTTCTCAATTCCTTCATATGACATATGGCCTGTACAACTAGCTTTCCTTTTTGAAATTTTATTTTCTATTTATCATGCCTAAAATAAAAGGAAGTGAAGCAAAGGCCTATCTCTTGTCCTCCCCATTCCCTTTACCTTTCAAGTTGATAACAGTCACTATCAACCTCCTCTACCTCAGCCTTTCTGTTTGTTTTCAACTTTTTTCCTTTTTTTTTTTCTTTCTTTCACATCTTTTGTGGCTTCAGTGTTCATGAACCATTTTTCTTAATGAATTAATCCTTAGCTCTAAAGATCATCACTGATATGTCTTGCTCCATGCTGGAGTTTAGGTTCATGCTTGTGACTTACCATGAAACTTTGACCTTTACTTTCAACTAAGGAGGTTGCACTAGAAATACTTTCCTGATAAAATTTTTCCTGTACCATTTCTGAGAGTGTAAAAAGCATTCATTATCATCTTCTCCCATATATTTGATTGTAATTTCTTATTTTTGACCAATTCTGTTATTTTTACATATCTTGTAGGTTCTTTTCCCACTGTGGAAAGGGAAGGAAGGTATTCTGTATAGTTGACTCTCTGAATACCTTCATAACTTCTTGTATATCTGAATTCAGTGAATGTATGGAGTTAAAAGCCACGAAGATGTTTCTCATCCAGTCAACTGAAATTGCTTTCATCAAGCTCTTCACTGAATGAAGAATTACCTCCACTTCAGTCAGCTATATCTTTCTTTAAATTTTGTCCTTCCCCATCTCCTGGTTCTACGGTCTCTCCTGTTTCCCAGCTGGCTTCTTGAACCTATTGAAAATCATCTGCTAGTCTTCTATGAAGCTCCAGAGGACTTTTGCCTTGGTCCTCTCTCTTTTTGTCTCTGTTACTTTTGCATTTTGCAAATTCTTTCTGTGTACCAACTCTAAGTGAGAAATTTCTTCATATTCTTAACCTGACCTTGTTGTGTACCCAGCTTCCAGCTGCACGTTTCTGCTGCCTCTTTTGCATCAAACCTAATAATCTAGGGAGTGTATAATAATTAGAATCAAGTTCATGAACCAGTAAAAAACTGAGCTTGTTTTAGATTTGGTAGAGGGGAGGAGTGAGACAGGGTTGCCACTTGTGGGAGCAACTGGTGGATGAGCTGGATTAAGTCTCTCGAGTCACTGTGCCCCAGACCCTGCACACAGTTGAAGTTGGCATTCTTGAGGGCACTGCAGTGTCATTTCCTTTGACCATGACAAATGCCATTCTTTATCCATTTGAATAACTGCCAAGATTGTTTTCCTTGGTTGTTGCCTATCACCCCACTGTGATACTTGCTAGTATTACCCTGCCCTTAAGCTCATCTGCTGTCTATTCTAACCTGTCACTGGTTTACTGTCAATCTGTTCTCATTAAATCATCAACTTCTCACAGAGGTGAGCCAGTGCTGCCACCCTTCATCATCTGGTTGCTGTGGCTACTTTTGAAGAAGTAGCTTTGTGTCTTCAATGCTCCCACTTGGTTCAGCAATCTCTTGGTGACCATTCCTAAAGCTGCTGTGGTACTTTCAGACTCCAGTGGTTGTGATAGCTTGAAACCGTTGTCCAGTGTGCTAATTAGCATTGGTTGAATTTCCTCTAACTTATGTATAGTAAGTTGTTCAATGGAGGATTTTTTGTGGCTTTTGGGAGAGAAGGGTGTGATTTTTCTAAGTATCACTGGGTACAGTGGGGTTCTTTTTGATGACTGGACTAAAATGTGTTACACTAATGCAAATAAAACTTTGCAGCAGACATCCTAAGAGAAGTTCTTGTCTGCTTTTGACTTAAAACCATAATTTTGCTCCTCCTCAAGGTTCAAAAGACTAAGTTAACTTTGAGAGGCAAAATTAGTTTTTATTTCCTTCTAAGTTTTGCTTTCCACTGTTTCTCTTTTTAGTTATGCCAATGTAAAGAAGTGCAGCAATGAAGGACGTGCCTTGATGCAACTGGATTTTCAACAGTTCTTAATGAAACTAGAAAAGTTAACAGACATTAGGCCTATTCCAGATAAAGAGTTTGTGGAGACCTACATTAAAGCATACTACTTGACAGAAAATGACATGGAATCCTGGATAAAAGAACATAGAGTAAGAGTTAAATTTGCATTCTTTTTCTCTCTATTGAGAAAATTAACCCTGATGATAAAAACATGCTAACAACTATAAATAATCAATCCTTCTATGTGTTAAAAATAAATATATAGCCATATATATGTATATTTTCATTTATTATAATAAAACTTATGTAGGAAGCAGTATAAATATAAATGTATGTGTTCATGTACGTGTTCATTTTTATCATAAGAAGTTAGCATGTGTTTGAACTGGTTCAGCATCTGTTCACTAGGGAGGATGACTAAGCCATTCACATCTGCCTATTATTTCAAAAAGTGTAGAGAACTAGAGCAAAGGGAAATTGAAAACATTTGTGAGCTGTTCAGAATATGCCAAAGTGCCCAACTTGATCATCAAGAATTACAGTTTGGGATCGCACCATTAGGTTTTGTATCGCCTTTGGGAGTATATTGCTTAAACTAAGTTGTAAGACACAATGGAGAAGAGTCATTACCTTTTCTTTCTTAATTTGATAATGCTTAATCAGCATTTCTTGCTGAGATAGGTCTATATTTGTGTTTTGAAAACATTTAGATGCTTTCACTGTAGCATGAACTAACAATTACAAAAGATATGGGTAAGTAATAGTCACATGCTATTGAAGATATCTATCTTTGAAGTAAAAATTCTTTTAAATTGAAGCACTTTAAATCTGTATTTTGGGATTACTTTAAATCCCACTAGAAATGGAGGAAAGAAATATGTCTTTGGTTGAATTTTTCATGTGTTTTCTGGAGCCCTAAGAGAGATGGTGAGCTATGGGGTTTGATGACCTACAGGGAAAAACTCTTTTTAAAAACACATTGATGGAAGCTATGTTTTGGATAGTGTTAAGACATAAAGGCAGTACTGGAAAATATGGTGTTTTCACAGGTGTTAAGAATTCTTTTCTTCACATTTTTGACATTTTTCCTCTTTTATCATGTACTGAAATCAAAATTATTTGGAGTCTGTGCAGACAGAAGCATTTAGAAGCTTATTGGAAATGGGAAGTAAAAAGAAAATATCACCAACATTTATCACAGTTTGTTAAAAATAAGTTTTTGTGTTGAAAGCTTAACCGTTTGCATATGTATTTCCCACCAAGCCTCCCAAAGAATGGAAAATACATTAAAAATTGATTTATATACATGTTCACAGAGTTAGTTTCTGTGAACTCTGTCCAGTACCTTTAAAGTCATAAGCATTTTCCCTTATAAGCCACCATGTAGCAAAATATAATTTTGTCCTCTGCCTCAACTATGAAAACTATCCAGACATGACTGAACTGCAGCTTTAAATCTCTTCTGTGTACTGATGCTTCCATCAGTTGTAAAATCCACACTGAGTATGTCTGTGTATTTTAAAATTTTGTATCTGTCTGATGTTTTATTCTGCCCTAACATGGTCTGCTTTTGTTTGCCAGGAATATTCCACTAAGCAGTTGACCAATCTGGTGAATATTTGTCTGGGCACCTACATCAACAAAAAGGCAAGACAGAAGCTGTTAGCCACCATTGATGACATAGACAGGCCTAAGAGATAACTGGAGAAAGCTGCTTTCTTTCTGACTTGTACCTTTTTCTGTTCATTTGAAGCACGCTGACATTTCTCTCATGGACTAATGACAACAGTAGAAATGTTGTGCATGACCTTTCTTAGCAACATTGGAGGCACTCTGAAGTGACAATGTTCTAAAATATGACTTTTCTAATCTGTAGAATTCTTTTCTGTTGTATTTCTTTTTTTGGTTACTTGCCCTTAGTAAAGGGCCACTGTGTATCATTGATGAGCTGTATGTTTTGCAAAAGTGTATACTGTAAGTAAAACAAAAATCAGAGAGAAACACATTGGCTTAATATATCATTGATGCTCTTTTTAAATAAAAGGGCTACTTGAAAATATGATTTCTTTCCTCCCTGCTTTCACCTTCAGAAATTGTGCTGTATTATAGACCAATGTAAAATGAAAGGATATCTATAATAATATGATTGATGTGTCCTGCATGTGGATTAAGAGTGCAGATCAACTAAGTACTCTCATGTTAAAGCCCATCATCCTCATATATATTTAAAGATGTCTGTTTATTTCAGAATTAATTTAGTCATATCAACATTATTGACTTCAGATTAATACAAGGTAATAAACATTGTATATTAATGATTTGTTTGTCAGACTTTGTTTTTCCAATTCAACAAATGCAAAATGCCAGTAATAAAGCCAGAGAATTGGAGTAATGTTTTTCTGACTGAAGTTTTGGATTTCTAGTAATCTTCCTGTTTCCTGCTCTGCTGTAGACATCCTGAGTGATCTTGAGCAAAGGAAAATGGCTTGACTGCTTATGTGCCCTAGAAATTAATTTGTCAGAGTATCACTGACTTCACTGAAATTTTCAGGTTTACCTTTGGTTTTCAGTATGTAAAGTTTCAGGAATTTTATATTTTATTACACAATCATATTTTGGAGTGCTCTCAGACCATTTTAAAGGAAACTGAGCTAATAGGTAAAATAAATTACATAGGTTGCAATCCACTGGTATGTGCAACATGTTAAATTCTCAGTTTGGGATTCATACTTGCCATTGTACTTTAATTCAGACATGAGGGAACCAGGAGTTAGTGAATGTCAGCAGTAATGTAGTGACAGAAAGTTGCCCCATGGAGTCATCATAATTGTTCTTTCCTATGGCCTAATTTCCTCTTCAGAAGTGTAATGAGCATCATTGTGTGAGTTTAGAGAAAGCCTGTGTACAGTTTTAGAAGAATGATTGAATTTGCATTTTAAATATTGACTGTGTGGTATTCAGCTTCCTTGTTTATCTGTATTTTAAAGGAAATAAGATTTAAAACAAAATTTAACACTGTTCTTTATTGACCATGCTGTCTTGCCTAGTTCTGTTATAAAACTTGCTTGGTGGTTTGTCACCATCTATGTTGAAGCTGAATCACTTTTATCCTCATTAAAAAGGTGGTACAAATGAAAGTGTGGACTTTTGCGTCAACCTGTCTGCCCTGGAGTGAAATCCTGAGCGAGAGCTCTTGGAAGAAACAGAAACATATTGGGGACTATTAGTGTAAAATGGCTTTCCATTTTCTTCTCTTGGATGAAATAAGAAATTCAAGTATCTTTACCAGAGCTTTGGCAAGCTGAATAAATTTAATTTCTCCTGAACTGCTTAGGTCACTGTAATTTTAGTGCTTGCCTAAAGATAAAGGTATAATTATCGGAATGCAAGGTCAAGGTGAGCAATTGCAAGAACCACAATCAGGAGTGATTTTTTGGTAGTATATAGTTTGACTTATTATTTTTAAGTAAGCCCCCAAATAAGAGAATGTGTAAGAAGCAGTGTTAAATTTATGCAACAGCTGTATGATCTTCATCCATATACATCTCAGAAATAATTTTATTTTCCACGAGAACCTTTCCTTGCTGCCCAGGATTGATGCCAAGCAGGAAGCCACATAGCTAAATGGCCTACATACACTCTTAGATATATGTTGTTTTTTTTTTTCCACATGTTGCCCTGTGTGAAATCAGGTGTTGGACTCAGTCATCCTTGTGAGTCCATTCTAACTCAGAATATTCTATATTATTTGGTTATGACTGACTAATGAAGCTAAGTTTTCACTGAGTGCTGACTTGTTCTCTCACTAAGGTTATGTTTGGTAGTTTCCATCCTCATATACAAGAACTTTTTATAAACCATTGATTTTTGAGCAACTCTGTGCATCTTTGTTCTCCTCTGCACTAAGCCTCTTATACTGCTTTTTCTGAATAGAGAATATAGCTTAAATATACTTTATGTTTTAGAGGAGTGTTTTGCAAAGCTTTTAATAATAGAAGAAAATTTCCTTCAGTCTCCAAGAAGACTGACCAGCAGTGCAGAAGTGGGCATCTGTCAATCCTTCTTTAGCCTGATGAAGACTTTAAATCCTGGTGCCCAGAAAATTAGTACTTGATATTTGTCAAACTCACCTGGAACATAGATGAGCAGTTTTAAAGTCTCTGGTTAGGCAAAGCCTAAACCTACACTGATCAGCTCGCAACTGGCTTTTCTATTGTCAGCTTCTCTCAATTATATCTCATGGTGACACGATAGGTTTAATTATTCAAAGCAGAATGCCATCAGTGGGAAAGACCATCTTGGATTAGCAGTGCTTCAGCTAATGGGGTAGTACACAGAGCAGCCCCCAGAGGTGTCAATTCAAATGCCTCATCTGGGTAGGCACATGGATGTTCCATGATTTCAGGCAAGTAGCTGCGTTTTCAGGTACTTGGCTGTTCTGGGTTTCATTTTTCCCACATGGAGTCTTCCCATGTATACAATAAAAACTTGGCTCATTACTGATCTTCAGTGGGAAAAACTAGGTCCTGTCCAGATCTGCTGAGCAAGCCCTGGATGTGGGGTGTAGATTACAGCTTGTGTGCACTGAAAGAACACCCTCCCTTCTTTGCCCTTATCCTCTTAGGGGACAAAAGAGGATGAGTGATCAATGGCTGCCTCAAAGCTTCTATGAAAAGTTTGCATTCCTTCTTAATTTTTTGCAGATGTGACTATTAAAGGTATGTCTTGTGATAGATACCAAATGTAAAGCTGTGGATGTGACTTGTGCTCTTCACTTGTTATAGTGTCACAAAATGCACAGAACTATAAGGATCCTCTCTTCTTACTATGAAAGTAATCTATTTGGGGTTTTTTCCTGTTTAAGATCTGCTATATTGTAAATGATACAAATAGAGATGAACAAAAAAATGCAGATTTATTGTATTTTTATGATATCTATTTTATTTTTAACCATTGCTTGAAACAGCGTAGCATAAAGGCTAAACATTGTACCAACAGTGGGATTATGGTGCAAATATGGAAATAATGCAATTTTCAAGCAGCAAGGTTTCTGTGCTTGCTGGCTATTTAAGGATATTCGTGTGTTGTTTTTGCACTGCCAGAGCTGGTTTTCATCACAGCAGAGACTTGGTTTTTAAGGATCTACTGTTCATCCATGAGATCATGAAGTAAGTGTTATGTGGAACAGCATCTTTAAATATTACTCAGGGCTTCACAAAAACATATTTTGGTTTTTTTAAAGTAGGCATAAATCAATAATAAGCCATATGATAAAATACGTGTCTGAGAAACAAATGATTAAGTGAGTAACCTTGGTTTTTGTGTTGTGGATCCAGTGCTTAATTTTGTGGAGTATTCTGTCCAGTCCCAGAGAATTACATATATAAGCTAAATTAAAAATGGCTGTATATGAACTTAACTTGAGTCTGCTTGGCTATTCTGCTAAACAAAATCTCTTCAGTATACCTCAGCTGTGCTAGTTTGATCTGGATGTCTGGATACATATGTGAAAAGAAAACCTACTTTCAGATCAGAGATGTACAGGTCTGTGTTACATTTGTGGATTATCTTGCACAAATTTCAATATTGCCCGATGTAAAGTTGTCAAATACTTGTCTAAATGTTTTATCTTTGAAAAACAAAGTATATGAGCAAGCTGAAGATCTAGGGGAAGAGATGCAGGGAGGTACCCCTTGTCACTAAGCACAAAATGAATGACCCGATATGCAAAATAGCTGCAGGTATTTCTGAAGATCTTTTTTTACAAATAAATAAAGGGTTCGTACCTGTATGTATTTCCTGTTCTTATATCACTTGTAATTTTTATTCATACACAGAAAGTCATCCCTTTCGTTGTATTTCAGTAAATAATAAAGAAATGTCAATGTTTAAGCCTTAAAATAAAAAGGATCCTTGTACAGGAAAATTATCCTGGGACTGCTATCTGAGAGCTACAGGGATGGCATGTGGAATATGTACTATAAATTTGTGTTCCTTGAAGTTCATCCTTATATTACAGTGTAAATATATACACACACAGAGCTTTGTGTGCAACGTAAGGGACTAGAAAAAAAATGGTAAAATTGAGCAACAAGCCACATCTACTGGTTTCTCTGCTGTCATTGACACTGACACTGAAGCCTGGATAGGTAGTGTGGAGATGTTTCCTTGTGGGAGTAATGAGCATCCATTGAGGGCAAGGTCATAATCTGAGTCTGAATTCTGAGCTTTGAGTACACCTGAGTCACCGTTCTGCTCCCACTGCCACTGCCTGTGTGTGGTCTGCAGGAAGCACCACATGTCATCCTGCTGAAGAGGAGCTCCAGCACAGCCCACAACATGGAAAGCAGCAGGTTGGACACTTGGTGGAGCATGTTGCTCTTGTCCTGAAGGGAAAGTTCATGGATAGTCATGTTTCTTGTCCTGGCTGCTCGGGTAGGATACCTGTTTCAGGCACACAACACTCCTGGGTCAGGGCATGGGTGTGTTGAGCTGAACTGCGGTGGAAGGGCAGCCTGGTGAAACTGTATCTTGCTCTGGGAGAGCTTGCTGTCCTCTTGAAACCTCAGACCCCAGTAAATGCAGGAAATCAGATGCCTGATGCAGTTATTAGCACAGTACTAAGCATCTGTGAGTTTTCAGGACCATTTATTCCCAGAAGTGTAGGAAAATGTAATTTATGTAAATGAGTTTGACCTTGGGCTAATTCCTGGCCCTGAGCTGCTAGTTCAGGTGTCTCCTCCAGCAGAGTTAGAATATTTAATGTTCCAAATGTTCCAACCAGCTGGTTGGTCATGGGTGGTTTATAATGTGCTAGGGAAAATATTTGCCATCAATAGTAGTGGTGTGTCATGGCTGTAATGCCGTTAGCCCTTCCTTCCCCGACTGCAGACGCAGCCGAGTGCTCTGCCGGTGTTTCTGCTGTTCAAAAAGTCATTTCCTTCTCAGACCTTTATGCTGAGTTCTGTTTATTTTTATTACTTCTGCCTTCAGTTGCTCAAAATGTCTGTGGTGAGATGCAGGGCTCTGGGTGATGCACAAGGCTTTTGCCTTGTGTGCTAGGAGAGCTCTTGGTGTTTGTGGCTACCCTGGCTGGGAGGAAGGATGCCCCTGTGGGTGGCCCATCAGGGAACATGTTAGAACTACTGCATACCACAGCAGCCAGGTCACAGACTCGTCCTGAGCTTTGATTCAGGCTCTGCTCTGTCTCAGTGCCTGATGTAGAGAGGTTTGTTATGTTTTCCTGTTCTTTAGTCACCCAGGTATAAAAGAAATGACATTATCTGTCACATTTTGTAGGGTGCTGTTAGGCCATGGTTCCATAGGCACAAGCTGTACTTTTAGCAGCCATTGGTGACTTAACCCCGGGGAAGCTGAAACATGAAATGTTTCTTTTCACAGGGTAATTATAGGCAAACAGCACACCTGGATCACATTTTTATTTTCCTTGAAGCTCAAGTTATATTTCTTAAGGTACTGAGTTAAGACCTAAATAACAGAATTAATATACAAAAAAAGCTAGACCAGGAGGTACAAGGAGAGTGTAGATGAGATTTAAGATTTTGTTTGCTTACAAGAAAATTAGGACATAAAATCTTGGCCATTTATTTTTTTTACAGATAGTATTTTTTGGTAAAGCCCATATCTGAGACTCTTACAAATGAAATAATCAGGTAAAGAGATTGGGGAAATTTTTTTCAATGCCTATCCATGCTTTTTAAGATCTATGTCTTCAATAATGGGAAATTATAGGATAATATCTCTAGGGACTTTTTTTTTGAGGCAGTAAATTCATTAGCTTCTGTTGCCTAGGTGAGTGTGCAGACTCTAAGCTGGTAGGCTCTGTTTAAGATTCTGTATGATTAGTTCCCATGAACTTGGGTGCTCTTATCTAATGCCTTTAGGTTGCGACCCATTTCTGTATTAAATTTCAGTTTTCTGCATTTGAAAGGAGGGAATTGTATGAATAATTAAAACACATTCATTAACCTCTAATGAATCGTCAATAAAGGTGGGAATTGGACTGAGTGACATGCATGTGGGACATTTTGAACTGTGCTCTTTGTAGGAATGAGAAAAAACATCTTGATGTAGATAAAGAATTTTCTGAGGGTCAGTATGTGCCTGTATCACAACCTGAAAAATAGAAATATAATATTCTCTGGGGTTGTCTGATACTTCATAATGAAGCTTTCTGTTCTCGCTGTGTCATGAGGTCAGTGAAGGATTTTCAGACTGGGCTCTTCTAGTCTGTACTCTCACGTGTTTTCCTGAAAATGGGGTAATGCTCATATTTGCTGTTTTATAAACATTGATTTCTTAGGGAAAGAAAATTAAAAAATGCAGAACACTGAGCTTTTTTAAATATTTTATTAATATGTTTACCTTGTTTTACTTATACAGCATGGAGGACAATAGAGATTAAAACATTAGCTTCTTTTTGCACATAACTGATAGGTTAATTATTGGGATTTTTTTTCTTTTGCATTCTACTGTGCACTACAAGACCAAAAAGAGCATAGTAATGGTCAGTGGCAGTCTGGGCTGGGGAAGCTCTTTCCATGGGCATTACTTCCAACTTATATGAGTCTTGCTAACAGCACTCAGGGGCTCTGGTCATGGACCCCATCATCACTCTGCTGGGGTTTCAGTTAAAATATGGAATTAATGATTTCTGTTGCCTCCATAGGGCTTGAATCTAAGAATAACATAGGTTGCAGCCAAGTTTGGCTAATCTCAGTTGGCTTGTGTACACCCACAGCACAGAATCCTGCTCATCCCTCTCCCCAAAGGAGTGCCAAGTCACCCAGTGGAGATGCCTCCCTCACCTCTCCCCAGAGACTAACCCTGAGAGCACCTTCTGTTGAGATAGCCAGGTTGGCACTGGTGTCAGTGCGGCTGGAGACATCAGCCCTTGGAATGGAAACCACAATCCAGCCCTGCAATTGCTGAGGTGTTGAGCCTTGCCTTCATGGGACATCTGTGACCTACATTGTGCCACCCATCCTGGCTGTGTGGATCATCCAAGGAGAGGGCTGGAAGTGGTGGGGGCAGCCAGCCAAAGAAAGGTTGGGAGAAACTGGGCAAAAACTCCAGTCTGGATGACAAGGATCCAGGGGCTGGTGACCAGAGGAGACCTGACTGCCAAGAGAAAATAATCTTCTGCTTTGTTTTACAGCCTTCCACATGCTGTTGAAGCAGGGGAGCGACCTGAGGGACCACACAGAGGGCTGCCCCTCTCTCACAGGGTCACAAGCTCTCTGCCACAGTCCCCATGGAGGACATTCCTCTTAATTAAATCATCAGCCACTCTCTGCTGCCTGCCCTTTTTGTTAGTGGAGTTTGAATTGCTCTGAAACACCAGCCTTTCTTTGGTAGTGACAGATGAGGAGATGCAAGTACAATCAAAGGAGGAAATTAATCCAATCTGATTCATCTAATCTTGGTTTTAATTTAATGTTCCAAGGAGGCAATAGGACTTGCCTTTCAGCACGTGCTGGATCTTGGGCTCTGGCTACAGGAGCATTTCCATGCCAGCCCTGGAGCAAGGGTGAGCAGGGGTATCCACAGGGTCTAGGATGTAGACTGAGAAGGTAGCCAGGCTGCAGGCTGAACAGAATCACCACCTTGCAGAGCCCCTATGTCCAATATGTTCCTGGGCTGAAGGGAGGAACAAATGGTAAAAATCCCACTACAAAAGGGAAGACTTTTTATATAGGTTTTGTGGTGATCAGATTCAGGACTAAAGCAATGAGGGACCTGAGAAATGCAAAGTGCTCTGCACGTTTGACAGAATCTCCCATTATCTACCCCAATATATAGAGAGGAGTAGGAGGGCAACTGAGCAAAGTGACCTCTCTGTCTCCTGCCATGGAGAGGGAACAATAACCCTTCTAATTCTCCCCTCTGATCTGCTAAGTCAGCCTAATATCTGATTTTTCATGTTCATCTCTAATCATTATTTTGTATTCAAACCGATTGAATGAAAATGAAGAATATATTGAACAGTTTCTTCTAGAAGGTATGGAAAACCTTGTGCTTATATAAGCAGTCATTCTTCATTGTGCATTAAATACCTGCTTGGGTATCAGCGAAAAGTCATTTGCAGAATTGGTGTATTTGTATTGTCTGTTGTTTAGAATGCATATTTAGTGAAAATTAGGCTGGTCCAAATAATTGGGTGTAATGAAGAGGAATATTTGTGAGCACAATATTTGTGCTATGAAAGGCTGAACGCGCTTTGGAAGAAGAGTTAGAATTTCATTCTTCCCATTGCAATCTCTAAGAGTAAAACAATCTGAAAAGGAAAGGGACTACTCTGACAAATTACTTTTATTTTTGCTTCTCACAAAGCTCATGGACAAAAGACAGACAGGTTTTTTGATGCATTGTGTCAGATCATTCTCTCCTCTGACTCAGCCACCCTCCCCCAACCTTCATTTTACCCAAATGTCAATTTGGTTGTACATGTATGCATCCCACCCTCATCCTAAATATGGCCTCAAGGTTTACCTGAAGCACCATGGCCTGTATTTTCCCTGTAAAATTTAAAGGTCCCAAACAGTTCTACGTGTACAGGAGGAGAGGTGGGATCAAGTAGGTGGTGTTGCCCTTGCAACCAGCAGCCATCAGCCAATTCCAGTGTCTCCTCATGGTTCAATCATGTACTCTTAACTGGAAGAGCTGAGGAAGAAACCTGACCAAGGTACAGAGTGCCTGAAAATTGGATGTTTTTAGAACATTGGGGCATTTAATCCAATACAGAAATGCACAATCCCAGCCAGAAGCGAAATTATTCCATCAGCCAGCTTGGAAGATAAATTCCAATTCCCAAGGGATAGGATGACCCACAAATGTGGAGGAGAACAGAAGAAATGGTGAGGGTTCCTGTTCCCTGCAATCTTGCAAACAAGGTCATTAGGTTTTCTTCACAGCTTTTCTGTGAAGTTAACCATCTGCTGTGATACAATTTAGCCTCAGTGTCACTGTGCTGTTTTAGGCTAGAAAGGAATATGACTGAAGCTTTCACAGTTTCTCAAAGGTAGGAAGGAATAAATCACAAAATACAGAGGATGCTGTCATGGCTGAGATAAAGGGAAGAGGACTGAAGCAATGGAAGTCCAGAATTGCTTCTCCATAACACCAATGGATCATTGAAGGAGCAGGAAAGAGACAGAGCCTGGCTTCAGTCACCAAAAAGGTAGTGAGGAAAAAACGGACAGTGCAAGGAAGGATTGGCAAAAAATACCCCGAACAAAATGTTGAGATCAAACCTCCCATAAAAATATGCTTTGAAATAGTAAATCAGACACTGAATTCCAATTAGATACAAAAAACTCTGAAATCAGCTTTTGAGATGAAACTTATTAGTAAAGTGTGAAGGATATGGTTTCTTCCATAGAAAGTAAAATGTACTTTTTATTCCATAGAGACACGTATGTGCTAAGGGCCATTGCTATATGTGAACTCTGTCAGAAAAACACTTTTCTCCACCATAATCCATTTGCAAATTGAATCAGTGAAGTACCAAATTAACCTTAGGTCATTAATTTTAAGTACACTATCAATTTTCTTTCTTTTTTTCCCCTTTGCTTTTCTTTTTTTAACTTATGTAAAGGTCTGTGAGGAGTCTTGAGTCCTTAGCCTTAAAAAGATCTTCTTTTAATGCACCAATATCAGGGCTCAGATTACCATTATCCTTGGCCTTAGAGCTGCTGAAGATGTTTCTGTACCTTTAGTTTTAGTCTCCATCCTTTCCTTCTCCTGGTGGGGTGTTGTGAGAAGGGCAGGACTTAGTTCCAGCCCTTTTCTTGGTTGAGAATGTGAGTCTATTTTGGTTTATTTGGGAGTCACAGAAGGAGCAAGAGTTCAGCATCTATAAAAACAAATTCCTGCTTTTGTTTCTTTAGTTTTATGATTTTTTTTTACTACTTTAAAGTTACTTCCATGATGTTAGATTTTGTATTTCACGTTTACTTTTAAATTTTTTAAAATTTTAATTGAAGGCTCGAAAGAATAGGATGTGTGTTGTCTTTTATAATTTGCCAAGAGATCGTCTGCTATGAGCTTCTTAGGCAGATTTGGGAGATTTGGCCATGGCTAAGTTTGGCCTAGGAGGGGCTCTATGAGATTGACCTGACTGTTCTGCCTTTGCTAAGCCATCCTTAGCAGTATTTTTAGTAATGCTGATAGAGGAGTTGCTGATTATTATGGGAAACTACACAATCCTTTGATTAGGCAGGAGCTGAATTTATTGCCTTTAGGAGACCTATCCAGTGGGTTTCTAGCTGCTCAGGTCAGTTGCATGCATATCTAACACCACGAGGAGCTTCTCTATGCAGGTCCTGAGCACAGTCAAACACAGACCCTGGAATAGATTCTTCTGCTTGTGAAAAAAATAATCCCCACTTGATTTTATTCATTTTCTTATCAGCTATTTTAAGCCAAGATATTGCAGCTGGAAAAAGAAACCGGAAAAATGCTAAAACCCAGAAGGTCTTTCAAAATAGATAAAAATCCATATTTTCATTCTGAAATTTTACCTACTTCAATTTAGAACAATGTCATAGG
This sequence comes from Toxostoma redivivum, assembly GCA_013397375.1. NCBI lineage: Eukaryota > Metazoa > Chordata > Aves > Passeriformes > Mimidae > Toxostoma > Toxostoma redivivum. The sequence goes on along the minus strand of VXBI01013415.1, from coordinate 9,798 downwards.
AATTAAAACATATTATGTCAAGAAAAGTGGGTTAAAATTATTAAATTGACTACACCAAGCAGCAGCTGGGGGTCCCAAGCTTCTGGGAGGTGCTGGAGTTAGCATGCACCAGATTTTTTAAAAATACATGTCTGCATAGGGGCTTTGGCAATCCTGTGCAAATCAAAATGACTCCCTGTGATCTAAACTATATATTAACCTTCACTGATCTTCCATGGCCATGAAAGAGAGCTGGCTCAGACCTTGCATACACATTTCCTGAAACTATCAGCAAAACCTGTGGGTAATCAAGAATGGGTAGTTGTTTCTAAATGAATTAATGTTACCAGAAACAACATATGAAATGGATCTACCATTTGATATAGGAACTTGCAAGGTTGTTTCTTAGAAATACTGCTAGTGTCTTTCTACCTGGCATAGGAAGGAGTTCTACTTGAAATATGGAATTACAGCTTTTATAATTCCAGACTTACATTAGGAGCTGTAGCATGTTGTCTCAGTCAAAAATTGTTAGAACAGTTCTGAATAAAAATAGTCCATTAATACTTTGAAATAAGCAGCATTTTAAAAAAAGCCCACATCACTCCATTGATGCATATTTCTTTGCTTCCTGTTTACAGTTCAAACCTAAGTTTTATGCTAGAGTTTCTGCATTTTTATTAATATTAATTCATATTACAATTTCCAGTTGCTTGGTAACCGGTGGCAGGCTTATGCTTGTCATATTCATGAAGAATGTAGGATATATAATACAAGCATGAGCCAATTGGTCTGCCATCTAATCAAAACATGCTATCCAGGGCAATTCTTCAAACTACTCTACAGTTTATTTCTATGTTGTCTTGATCCTACCCCCTTTTCTGGATTCTACTTGCATGCTCCTGCTTCTCTTACATTTCTCCTTTTCTCTCCACTTCTTTGTTTACCAAGAATAAAACTCCTGAAATGGCTGAATGCACTCAGGTCCTGTGTGCAGTGACTAATTCTTAACTCTGACTTTGATTGCAGTGTGACAAAAGCTTCACTTGCCCAGTGGCTGCCAACAAGCACCTTTGGCTTTTTTAGACACATTTGCTATGCAGTGTGAATGAGTCATTCTCTGCAATACAGTGGCATTTGAGATCTGACACAACACAAAATTGATCCAGTAACAATCTAATAACAGATTACTATTCGCAAGACATGCTGTATAATTTTTCTGGATGGGAGATCACCTGGGAAAGCAACTCAGTGGCCAGGATAGAAATATTTAGAATTATTTTACTCTTACACTCAAATTCCTTTTATAAGCAAAAAGGAGAACATACATATGTGAGAAAATAAGAATTTGTTGTTGCTTTAATGAAAAGTTTTTAGAGTCTAATCATAATAACATTATTACTTAAAAATAAGTAATTTTAAGTCTACTTAAAATATTATATATTCATATTCCATATATCTAATTCATATTAATACTGGAAATTCTTGATCATAAAATTAAAACATGATAAAATAAAATTTCCTTAGTATATTAGTTAAGCTCACCCTTGCAATGCTTCTCCAGCTGACAGGCTGTGAGCTTCAGTGTGTGTACCTGTGGGTGGGTTATGAAGAGCTGTCAGTACCCTGCAACATTAACCAGGGAAGAGAAAGGTGTCTTGTCTCCCTCCTATTTTCCAAGACAAACATAGTGGTAAGTGTTTGTACACCATTCTCTTGGGTTCCACTTGGGTTTATTTTGTTTGCTTTTTATAGCAGTTTGCTTCTGTGCTGGTCATTGCTTTCCATTTACTTAGTTTTTCTATTCTTTTTCTTATTGCTAGAACTGTTTTTCCATGCAAGGTCATACTCCTGTAGGGACTGCTGACTTTATCAGCATGATTTGTTTTATAATCTATGACCTCCAGAATGATCCTGCACCTACCATCTTTCACACCAATTTCATTCCAGGCAGTTCAGAGGCACTTTGGTCCACACAACATAAGTATTCATTAAACTATAAATTGTAAGCCAATCAAAATAAGCTTAGGCAACAACTACCAGATATTGGACTGTTGTCACAGTTAAACAGCTAAATTCAGGCCTGTCCAAGACAGGGCCTAAGGTTATACAATTTCAGGCCAATATAGAGCCTGTAAGTCCTAATGGCAAAAATCTCATTTACTGTCCTATGTTATCTGGATTCTCGCTCAGTCTTAGCATAATACCTTGACTTTGTTAGAAGCTAAGTTGGAAGGCTTAGGCAGATCCAACTGTGGCTTTCAGGCAGGCCATAATAAATAGACTGACTAGTTTTTATTGATATTTGAGGGGGTTTTTAATTGTGCATGATCTATTGTGCATAATAATTAGATGTCAGATGGATAATAATGGCGTGTTCTGGAATCCTGTGCAACATCCCCATACTCACACAACAGATATGGCAAGCATTCTCTTTTACCAGAGAAAAACAACTGATTTTTTTTTTGTATTTCAGCCGTTCTTCTCACAACAGCAGCAAGTTTTAATAGAGTATGGGCTCTCAGTGTTCCGGTGACTACGGCTGAGTGAAGAAAGGAGCCTTGAAATGCCCTGGTCCTCACATTTTGGTTGATTCCTCAGCATTGCTGGAAATCATAGAATCAATTAGATTGGAAAAGGCCTCTGAGGTCATTGCATCCAACCTTTGGTTGAGCACCACTATGCCAATTAGGCCATGGCACTCAGTGCTACTTTCAGGCTCTCCTTTAACACCTCCAGGGACTGTGATTCCACCACCTCCCTGGGCAGCTCATTCCGAAGCCTGGTCACCCTTTCCATGAAGAAATTCTTCCTGATGTCCAAGTTAAACCTCCCCTGGCACAGCTTAAGGCTGTATCCTCTTTCCTCTCCCTGGTTTTCTGAGAGAAAAGGCCAACCCTCCCCTGGCTACAGTCTCCTTTAATGTAGAGAGTGATAAGGTCTCCCCTGAGCCTCCTCTTCTCCAGTCTAAGCACCCCCAGCTCCTGCAGCTGCTCCTTACAACACCTGTGCTCCAGACCCTTCCCCATCCTCACCACAGCACATTGGTGTCCTTCTTGAAGTCAGGGGTCCAGAGCTGGACTCAGGACTCTAGTTGCTTCACCAGTCCTGAGGACAGGAGAATGACTTCCCTGGTGCTGCTGGCCACACTACTGCTCATCCAGACCAGGATGCCACTGGCTTTCTTGGCCACCTGGGAGCACACTGGCTTGTGTTTAGCTGCTGCTGACCAGCACCCCTTGGTTGTTTTCCACTTGGCCATTTTCCAGCCACTCTTCCCCCAGCCTGGAGCACTGCCTGGGGTTGTTGTGGCCCAAGGGCAGGACCCAGCACTTGGCCTTTGTTCAACCTCACACAATTGGCCCAACCATCCAGCCTGTCTAGGTCCCTCTGCAGAGCCTTCCTGCCCTTCAGCAGATCAGCGCTTCTGCCCAATTTCATGTTGTCCATGAATTTACTGAGTATACTTGATCCCCTCATCCACATCATTGATAAAAATACTGAATTGTGCTGGGCCCAACACTGAGCCCTGGGGAACGAACACCCCCTGTGACCAACTGGATGTAGCACCATTCACCACCACTCTCTAGACCTGGACATCCAGCCAAAGATGGTATTGAACAAAATGGAATTCACAAAAGGAGAAAATTATTACAAGAATTTGGTGCTAGTGTCACTGGAAGCTGGGACATTGTTATATCAAATTCACTAGGGATCTATTTATCTTCTGGCAGCAGGGGCCATTCAGGTATGGAGAAGGTTGGTATGAAACAATTTTGTAGGAGTGATCTTCAGTATAATTTCTGCAACAGACTGATATTTGCCCGTTTTATGAATGGATATTTTATCTCTTCCAGGCACAGGTTGACAGTTTCTGTCCCCTGGAGTCAGTCCAAGCCAGTCTGAAATTTGAGGGTAAATTTGTATGTGCTGAGTGGATTGCATCAATCTATGGGCTACTGTTGCATTTCTTCCAAAGATGGCTATTTATGTGTGCAAGCTGAATGGTAGCTATTGGAACAGGTCCAGTCCCCTAAGCACATAATACCATTAATTCTTTGTGTTGGTTGCATTTTAGATAATCACTGCTGGGTTGATCCAAAATGGAGTCAGTGGACATCGAGTCTTAACTCCTCAAAGTCTTTGCTGTTGCCTGTAGAAGTCAGGTTCTGTTCTCTGTTTCACTTAGGGGAATAATACAGAGAGTTCATACAAAGGAAGATCAGTACTCCCTGAGCAAGCTCTTGTGAACACTGCTGTCTACAGCTGATTCCTATTTCCCTCTCTGCAATCCCAACTGCATCTGTTGAAGTAGATCGGTTGATTCATTTCCTTCAGTAAAGGAATGCTTACCCTTCTGGGTCCATTTCCCTGGTAAGTTGTTTGGGTGTTTTGTGTGTTTACTGGGAGTAAACAAGTTGGGAGCAGACAGACCATAAGACATTTTATGCTTCTGCTAGAAATGCAACTTTTGTTGTTTTTCAGACTGGAACCTCCTGTGGAGCCTCAGAGAGAAACTAACCCTAGGAGCCCAGGCATGGCAAAGGCATCAATAAAAAAACCCCAGACCACAAAGCAGCAGATGAAAAAAGCCTTCCCAGAAACCTTCCTTATGTTAAAGTCAACATATTGCTTATTTCTCAATAAAAAATAGTTCCTTGTAAGGCAAAAATTCAATAGTATAAATTAGTTCCAAATGGCTTTTTTATGCTTGTGCAAAAGTGATTCAAGTACATATATTTGTATTAAATTTGAATGTTTCATATCATACTATTTTCCTCATTATAGGAGTGTATTTTCTCTTTGTTTCCAATTTATAGGAAGAAGGAGTAGCTCTGATGGCCACCAGAAGAAAAGCAGCTTTTGCTATTCATTTGCACTTTAGCCATGAAGTACTGCAGTGTATGTTTCAAAATCTTCTGACTTTGTGCTGAAAGAGATGGGACAATTCAAGCAATTAAATGTTTCTTTAAATACTTTGCTGAATTGGAGTATAGTTTGAATGAGGAAATGCTATGCAATGATTGATCCTCAGAACACTTCATTGCAAAACGTGTAGGCAATACAAAACACAGCTATATTAAACACAGGTAACCAGTGACCTAGGGTGAATCAGGAGGCAAAACTGAGGGAGGGCAGTGGCAGCATCCCAGGTCTTAGGCGCTGCTGGGCAGAGCAACTTCCCTAGTCCTCTACTATGAGTTGTATCTGCGTAATCCTACATGCATACAGGATGCCTTAGAGACCCATAGGGCTAAGCCAGGCAGGAGCAAATATCCTGGGAGAGGGCTGGACTCAGATTGTAAGCCCTGGGACCAGTCTTTGCTGTCTTCTTTTTCTTATTGCTGTGCTCCTCTCCTGGTTGTTATGCACCTAATCTAATTTTTTCCATGCATGAAAGACAAATGCAGAGTGCATTGCATTAAAGGACTCAAATATCAATATGTATTGTATACAAAAACCTAAAGTAATTTATCACAGAGCACCCCTGCAGAACAGAGAGCAGCTCCCCATTCAGATGAGAGCAGGTCCCTGTTGAACCTGCTTCAACACAAGGACTTGCAGGTGCTGCTGCTGACACCTCGTGTCAGGCAGGATTTCTGATGGCACTTGTAGCAGGTAACATAGAGAGAAAGGCCTGCCTGAAGTAATTGTAGGTAAAAACTGGGTGTAGATAGATCCTGTGAAACACAATGAGAGCAAGCAGCACCAGAGTCCTCTAAATAGTAGCTCCCATTGGAATGTTTACCATGGTGGATGGACTCATGTGCTGCATTTTGATAACAATTTTCTAAGGCTATTTCTCAGATACAGAAATGTGACACTTCAATTTTGCTAGGAGCTGGAGAGAGAATTTCTGCAAATGTGGCCATTTTTCAACTCATCCCGCGTATCCAGTGTGTCCTTCCCCTAATGTTGTTTGTTGTCATTCACAGATGCTGTTAAAATGTTTTAATTTCACATCTGGAAGTTGAGGGTGACTTAAAACTATCCTCATCTCTTTTGTCAGTCAATGGGAGAAATTAGGCCCTGGGTCTTGAAGTGTAATTACAGGTGAGATTAGCCCAGCAAATGAAAAACAGGCACTGCTTTTCTGTGGCAACTTGGATCATAATTTCAAAAATGAACCTCCTGTCATCTAACTGGGGTTTGGTTTGCTGTATGGTGCATTTCATCTCTTTATTTTCAAGGAGATTTTCAAATGCTGATTTGTTGGTGTCTCTAAAACCAAGTTGAGCATTTTTCATTCAGTTTTGCTCAATAACAGCTGTTAAGGACCAAAATAAAGAGATTTAACTACATTTAATATATAATTGACAGTAAATGATATCTGAAATAAATGGCTCTGAACAATCTAAAAGTAAAATCCATCAAGTTCTGAAGTACTAACACAGACTCACTAAAGTGAACTTGTCCAAAAGAGTCAGACCCAGTTAACTTAACAACCCCTGTTTAGAAATTACTGAAAGTGAATAAGGACCAAATCCAAATCTTTTAATAAAGTCAACAGCAGATTTTCCTTAATGTGCTTCCAGGTCAGAATTCTTGATTTTTTCTTCTAGCCCTCCTAAAATCTTCACCAGAAGCCCTTCTTAGTCAGTGACTCAAAAACTGGTGGCAGAGGTCCTGTTCAAAAATTAAACGCAAACTCTTGCCATTTAATTTGGAATAAAATATCCAGAAGAAGACAGACAATGATAATGTAGGATCATGACCACAACCTTTAGCTTTTAGCAGTTCTGCTGTGTTTAATTCACAGCCCTGAAGTGTTGGAGAGTTTTGCTGTTCTGGTTCCTGGGTAACTGTGCACATAAATACTTGAAGAAATTTAAGCTTTTAAAGTCGTTTACTGCCAACAATTCAGCGCATAGTCATGACAAATCTTCAGAACCAGATAGGTTTTCAGGTTCTGCACTTTGCACTTAGGTGCTCAAAGTGAAGCTTTAAGAACTGTAGCGAGTTTTATAATTGATGCTTTCCTTTCTTACTAACAGTGATAATATATTCCTTAGTTATTTCATATTTTATTATGCCTGAAAAAATGCTAACATATTATTATTCAAAGAATTACAGGATGTGTTTATATAAAACACTACACTGCACAGTTTTGCACATCCTGAGATTCATATTGTAAATATAAATGCTTCTGTCATTGTACCAAACCCATAAGATTTTAAACCTACTGCAATAAAAATAATCAACAATTTTATGAGTCATAACATTCATAGTTGCTACAAATGTTAATGAAAAAATGAAATGAAGAAACTGCAAGAGTGATAAAACTCATAACATACTGGATTTAATTTCTGCATTGACTATAAACTCAGCCTTTTATGGATCCACTGGTTCTGTCTGCACTGCTTTGAAAAACTTTTTCAAGTGTTGGCAATATTGCAGAACTGCTGCTCCAAACACTGCTGCTGCCATTGTGGGGCCATTCTCTGTGGACATAAATTAGTTTGGCTCAGACCTGGAGCTGTTAACAACTGATTAACAAAATTAGAAATCTAAGGGCTTATGCTACTGGAACTGAGAATTCCCTGGGGATAAAAGCTGCCCAGTGATTTGGGTTGAGTTTCAGATTTGTGTGGTTTTGAAGACTTGTGCTATGATTCTGAAACATGAACTAGTGAAGGCTGGAAGAAACATCTTGACAGTCTAGCTGAATTTTGAATCAAATGACTGGTAAAAGGTCTTTGAGAACACCATCAGGCTCAGATTTTTCTTGTTATGAAACTGACAATTAAGGAGACAACTAAGGAGGCTTCTGGGCAAACCTACCAAAGGTGTGTCTGCTGTTTCCTGGAACACTTCCAGGGAAACTTCGGAGTTGCTTTACACTTACAGAAGTTTTTAGAAAGAAAAATGTCCCCAAATCAAGAAAAAAATGTCACATTTCATGAAGTGAAATGGAAATACAGGTAACATTTTCATGATGTGGATTAAAAGGTATTCGCCCTGACTCACACAGTAAAATTCAAATATACCCTGTTTCTGAGAGGTGTGAGTGCCACATCCTCTCATGGAGGAAGAGAAGTTTCCCTACATAACATTCACAGATATATTTTTAATTTGAAAAGTACCTAACACTAACCAAATCTCTGATATTTTACAATGACCATCTTTTTTTAGGATGCACAGGGAGTCCACTGGTGGATTAGAAATACCAGCTCAAAGAAAGTGTGGAGAACTTCTCTCTGCTACTCTGCCAGTCAAATGTAAAATTCATGCCAGACTTGTAACTTCAGTGGAAGGTCTAATATTTGTGATTTCGATATTTTATGATGTTCTCTCTATTTACAGGACTGTGTGCTGAAAAGTAAGATGGTAAGGGACAGTCTGGGTTGAAAGCAAATCTCTCCCACTCAGAAATGGAGTATTTTCTAGTTGAAATACATTCATATGTTCTATTGTTATAGACTGGTGAGAGCAGAAGTGACTAGATATTAAGTAAAAAAAGCTAAGTTGTTGTTCCATTAAACTCTTGCATATTAACCTCATTAACAGCTTAAGAACTACCAATTACCCACAATTCTCACAAAATTGCCCTTGAGGTACTAGATTTGAAAGTCTAATAGGTAAATATTTAGCTACTCTAACTGAAAATAACCAAAAAGGATAAGTGCTGTTTCCAGGAGTTTTGAGTGCTTTTGAAACCTCCAGGCTACTTTATGATTAAATACTGGGGAAAAATACTTTTAGAAAACTTCTCCATAAATCACTGTGGTATGAGAGCTGGCAAGGACTGCTGGCTCTCAGGCACTGGGTTATTTCATGGCTCTCCAGCTTACCCACCACAGTGCTGAGTTCATTCTCGTTTCACATGGTGTTTCCATAGGTCGTTGCTCTGTTTCTCTGGCAGTAAAGCAACTCAGCAGTGAGCACCAGCCTTGTGTGAGAACTGGTGCAGGCAGAAACATCCACTGCATGCCTACTATTGTGCTGCCAGTGCAGTTTGTAGCCATGCTAACCTGTATCAAAACACATCAGCAGTGGCTTTTTTTTTTTTTTTATCCTTTATCCTTGCAGCAGTATCCTCACTTCAGAGTTCAGACAGTGTAGCTGTGTCAGTCAGGACAGGGTATGTGCAAAATGAGACCCCCACAGCTCTGCCCTGGACCTTGCCTCTGGTACCAGCATTTACATATGCAAAGGTCTACAAGGAGGGTCTGCAGTGGATGGGCAACTTCTCTCTCCATCCTTTGCCATCCCCCAGTCCTTTAAAATATCAAATCTGAATTGTCTGTCTTTACTTTGAGCCTAAGAAGCTCACACAATGCCAGTTCTCCTACTCATATGGACTGAATTTCAAGTGACAGTCATTGCGCTTTCTCCTGTTCTGTGCCTCATGTCTGGGGAAAAATGACTTACCAATAACACCCACCTGCTGACCATGCTGCTCTTCTGCGAATCACTCCTTAAAATTCTTTCCTTTGCTTTGACATTTTCAAAGCATAAGAAACTTTTGAAGTTCTTTATATGCCAAGAACAGTGCCTGTCATGGTGTCCAGCACTGTCTCCCTGGTTTCCTGACCTCCTTGTCTGTCTGTATTTGCCTTTCTATAGTGTTGAGAAGAATGAATTCTTGTGACACCTACAAAACACAACAGCACAGAAACAATAACAATTGTAAAATCTAGTAATTCACAACAATGTTATAAAATAATGGAAGAATAGTTAAGATAAAAACATCTATTTAGGAAGATAAGGGGAAGAAAATGGAAGAGCATAGCTGTTTGGCTTGATTAAATAGCAAGTGGATAGTACAGAGCAGAGGACAAACATAACTTGGGAATATGTTTCGGTTTAAGAGACAGG
>VXBI01013414.1:179505-193844 GCA_013397375.1 Toxostoma redivivum | reverse complement strand
CCCGCCCGGCCCGGGACGTGGCAGCCGCTGCCGGGGCCTCGTCTGCCGTGGGGCTGGGCGGACAGCGGGGGACGGGCACCGGGCGGCGGAAACACGCCCGGGACACGGGGATGGGCCCGTTCCCCGAGCCCCCGGTGATTCCCAGGCCCGGGCCGGGGGGAGCCTCGTTCCCGGTAATTCCCAAGCCCGGACAGCGGAGGGGATATGTTCCCCCCGGTAATTCCCACTGACGCCAGGCAGGAGCAGCTCCCACGGGATCATCCCCAGGCCTTTCCGCAGCACTCAGCGCCGGGAAATCACGGGGTGAGCGCCCGCGGCTGCTCCGGGCTGGGGCAGAGGACGAGCGGCCCCGTGAGGCTCCCGGAGCCCCGCGACACGGGCTGCATCCTTCCCAGTCCACGCGGCCTGGCCTCTGGTTTCTTACTTTGGCTGTTCTATAACAGCACCCATTCAGAAGCAAGAGAAAGAAATCATTAAGATGAATCTGCAAAGCAAACTGGGCCAGGCATAACTGACCAAGGCGTGACATCCGTGCAGCTGGAGAGCTCAGTGATGCTGTCTGTCTGCAGCCACCCCCACCAAACCCTGCTTGGAAACTTATTTAAAGCCTAAGGCTACAAAAGACAGCAATGCCTTAAGAAAAATACCATTCATTCAACTTTATATTACACTAAAAAAGTCAATAGAGAAGTATTTCCTTAAAAAGCACAGAAAACAACCCACAACGTCAGGACACACAAAGGAACCGGGACAGGGCATATTTTGCACTTGCTGCCAGGACCTGGCCGGACACAGGGCGGTGAGAAGGGCAGGGGTTGTCAGGAACATGAGAAGCCCGCAGCCAGCACACAGCCCCATCCCGGCTGTGTTCCACAGCGAGGACACACCGGGACGAGCGGGGCAGGTACCCGGGCCTGGAGCGTGCCGGGCAGCGCTCTCCCCTGCCGCTCTCAGGCTTTATCTCCGTCACCGGTGAAGCTGGACGAGGGCTGAGCTCTGATTTCCAGCAGGCAGGAGAGTGCCGATTTCCCACTGAGCCCTGGGAAGGTGAGGGGCAGGAACACGCACCCTGCGGGCAGGCACAGCAGCGCTGCTCCCCTCGGAGCTCACCCTGCCCCGCTCCTGTCCCGGCCTTTTCTTCCCTGCCCTGCAGCAGGGAATTCTGTCATCAGTACGCTGGTACCGTGTACTTCACAGAGAGTGAAGGTAAAGATGGTTATTTCACACCGATTTCCAGATCCTGTGAGTGTAATTCAAACAACTGTGGGTTATTATTGAAAGCGGAAGAAATATTTAGCTAAAATATTTATTTTCAAATTTCTACCAATTAAGAGGTAGTTCATGGTTACCACATGCTGATGTGGTGCTACAGAGGAGATTCTCCAGCAACTGAGCTGATTCTGTTTAGGGACCCTTACACTGGCAAGGGATGAAAGAGGGGAACACACCAGAGGCTGTCAAGTCAATCATAAGCCAAATGAGGACCACAACTCAGCTCATGGTTTAGCACAAAGAAGGAACAGAACTCCTGGTCACAAAGCCCTCTGCTATAGCCAGGCACCAGGAAGAAATTGTTCCTCCACACAGAAGTAAACACAGCTCCTTGCAAAGCCCCATTTATGTATTTCAAGAGCAAGCACTGTGTATGTTCTGTATGTCAGAATAGCAAACACTTCTCTGCCCTGGTGTGCAGGACTGGAAGGAGCCTTGCTCTGCCACGTCCCCGACAGAGGCAGCCAAGTACAAGGCCAGAGAGCAAACAGGATATGGCAGGAGCAAACACAAACACAGGCCCTCCTTCCCTCTGCCACCCTGCACAGGCAATCCGTGCCTGCCAGCACTGCACCTTCCTCCTGATGCTGCAGAATTACTCTGAGAAATCATGCATGTTTAAACTGAACACTAATGGTGGCTGAACCATTTTACTGCTAAATGAGCTAATTAGTCTCTCTACTTACTGAAGCTGATAAGGATCGTTCTTTTCCAATATTTACTTTAGAAGATATGATTTTTATAACAAACAGGTTTTTTTGTTTCTGTTGCTATGGTTTGCACAGTAGTAATGAGCAAGGAGGTAACTTTCCACAAGCCATGGCAGCATTACATCCCCCAAAATGAACAGCTGATGTTATAGGTTATCTTTCACACACAAAAATGTGATAGCAATCAGCAGCTTTTTAACACGACTTGATAAAATTAACATTCCTGAAGCTCCCATTTACGTAGTAAGGGCCGAGAGTCCTGTCAGTCCCACAAGCTGGAGGAATAAACATCCAATATTGCTATTGCACAAAAAAGCCAAGGAACTTCTGCCTTCTCTTTTTTTCAGTATTGAAGTTTCTGTATGAAGTTTCTGTTTTCTGAACCCACCATTTCTTTCTAAAGACATAGCACAAAATAGAGTAAAATAATTTTTTTTTAATACAGGACATTTATTAAATTAGTGGATGAACTGCTTGAACTGATGGTACATTCTCACAGTAAGTACAGCTATTTTTCTGACAAGGCAGATTTGGTTGTTCCTCAGCACAAAAATGGTTTACATACACCGGGAGGTAAATGTTTATTTGGCCACAGATGACGAAGCTCAAGTAGAATTTGCTTCTTTCTCCACGTCATCGTCATCGTCAACAACCTGAAATCAAATCCAGAAGTAGTTTAGACAAACAGTTTAAGCTCTCAGTCCTGCAGGATTTATTACATTAAATCCCTGCTGGGCCCAAGGAGAACAGCAGTTATTCCACATCGCTGAATGACAATGGGCTCAGGAGGAAGGCAAGAAAAACTGGCAATCCAAAATGCCAGGAAAAAATGAACTTTAATTATAGGAACTGGCCAAGTAACCACAAAGGCCATGAAAACAATTGCTCCAGAGAACAGGTATTTCATGAGAAAGCCAAAGAATCTGCATTTCAGGGGACAAAGCTCATTGTTTTTTATCACATCAAGTCAGCAAAGCACAAAGGTATCAGCAACCAAGCGTGTCCAGCTCCAGGCTCCTCGGCAGAGGAGGAGTGTGGCACACTGGGGCGAGTCCTGCAAGGGTCACCTGCCTCCCCTGCTGCCAGCACCATCAGCTAACCCTGCCCCAGGGCCACTGCTGCTGCTCAGGCCAGCCTGGCACCCGCAGCACCCAGGACTGCTCCCAGGCAGGCAGTCCCAGCCCATGGGCTGCCACAGCACCCTGCCAAGCTCTCCATCTTTGCCAAGATACAGCTGCTGACTTGGAAAACCTGTATCTATGTACCCCTGGTTTTCCCTAAGTGCCAACCTGCTCCTGCTGGAAAGGGACACAGAGCTCCTTTTCCACAGGAAAGAAACCCGCTGTGGTCTCTCCCCGACCCACCTGCTCAACGCCTTCCACCTCAGGGATGTAGAACTGGAGCATGTTTTGTATCCCGTTCTTGAGGGTGATGATGGAGCTGGGGCAGCTGGTGCACGACCCCTGCAGCTTCAGCTGCACAATCCCATCCTCAAAGCCTTTGTAAATAACATCACCACCATCTTCTTGCACTGTGGGCCTGATGGAACACAATATTCAGCTTAAAGCTTGTGGAGCTGAAACACGGATCCTTCCCCTCAGTAAAGCAATATTTAATAAAAAAATTGTCAAGATGGAGGGATTTGGTCACTATTTCTCTACAGCCACCTGGTTCACATTTCCAACAACTCCTGCTGTGCTGGACTATCTAACATAGAACATATCTAACTTTTTCTGGGGGACAGCAGGCAAACCATTTCTGCAATGAATGTAGCAGTGTATGAAGGAATCACTGAAATTTTAGGGTAGAGAGTGAACACCCTGGAGCAGAACTCAGCCTGCACAGACACCCTGGCTTGCCTGGAGGCTTTCTCCACAGGCAATCATTGCCTCAGTTGCTGCCAGGAACACCAGGGGCGTGTCCCCCCATGGCTGCAGTGCAGCTGTCACCTGTGATAAGAAGCCCTGCTTCCATAAATAAATACGCAGTTCTCCACAATTTACGCAGAACAGAAAACAGCTCCAACTATAAAAGCTTAATCCTGCTCGGGGTGAAGGAACCAGCTCCTGATAAGCTCACCCCAGCGCCACAAGCATTTCTGCAGCCTGCTCTCTCTGCCAGCCACAAATGCCCAGCATTGTAGCTCTGTCCCCATAGCAACATTTTCCCAGACCAAGTTAAAACCATCAAGTTACTCTAACAGAAGCTCTTTATACTGATTTCCAAAATAACTCTCTGAGAGGTACAGTCCTAACAGAAAAGTCTCTGAACTTGACACATTTATAAACTCACCACAGCAAATTATCTCCATTCCAGAAAGCCAAAGATCATGATTTAAAATACCATTTTTCTTACTTGAATTAATTTTTTGACACACTACAGGACCTTCCAGATGTACATTCCCTCCATCCTGCACCTTGTGACAACTTCTCTGCATTTAATTTTGATTTGCTGGACAATAAATGCTCTATGTGTAACCTGATTTATGGATAACTTCTGAGAATAGCCTGCTATAAAATGAAAGACAGAACTGCTGCTATTCTCATCAACAGCTTCTTGGTGCACTGGGAAAACCAGAATTTTGGTGGGAAAACCAGAATTTTGGGCAGAAATTCTGTGCCTGTTAGAAAAGACCCCTGGGAAATCAAGAACTGACACACTCCAGGGAGCTTAAACAACCAGGTACCCAGCAGGAGCATGAATATTTCTGTCACAGCTTTATCCAACATTGTAGTTGGCTTCTGGTTTCAACACCTAGTACAAATGTTTGGGAAAGATGTTCCAGCTTATTTCTACTTTTCTTGCTTTTTCAGGAAAATTAACCAGCACCATGTGTCTGCTCTGAGATAAAGTAGTTTCTGGTTCCTGCAGTTTGTGAGCTAGGAAAGATGTCACCATCAGATATCACAAACACATCAGACATCTTCCCCTGCACCTCAAATGTCAAGTTACTTATTGCTTTCAGTTCACTTTGGAAGGCACTTAATGAGCACAAAAATACACTTCAGGTAAACAACATGATCCACAGCCACTCTTGAGACTTCATTAGTTACCACCAGTTTCTAAATTCAAGCTGTGTTAAAGCACCAATGAAATCACAACAGAGTGCAAAGCCAAAATCCACTGAGGGCAAGGATTTTCCAAAGGAAATCTTCCTTTGGAGTATAAACTACTTTGGAACACTTGGAAGGGAAGGAAAGAACAACTGCAACTGACATCAATACAGAGAGAGAAAAAGGAGTCTGTAAAAGCAAAGCCTGTGCTGTTTCCTTGAAGCAGCCAGGTTAAAGCCATGGCACTGTGGAGGGTGAGCCCTGCTCTGAAGTCACTCAGCAAAGGACTCTGCTCAGGACAGGAGCTTCAACAGCAAAACCAAACAGAGAGTTTTCAACTGAGCACATTCCCAGCTCTGGCCAGTTCTGCACTTGAACCTCTCCATATCAGATGCTGAACCATGGAATCACATTCCCAAAGAAAAACGCACTGTTCCCTAAATAAACCCAAACCCCAAGACTAACTCGCTCATCCAGCAGCTCCCTGTTCACCTGATTCTTGTATCCAGTAGCTCCTTAATCATCAGTACAACTTCATCATCTTCTTCTGAAGCAGCTTGGGAAAAGAAAAACGTGCAAGTCAGAACACTGAGAGAATTCTAGGCATTCCTGGAATTCCTGCCTTCGTTCATCTTAATAGGTTTTAAATTCAAATTATCCTGCATGCTTTTCTGAGGGAGAAGTGGAGGCTCTTCTGGAAGTCACAAAAGCTAAACCCAAAGGCACACCTTGGCCTCTCCCAAGATTTGATTTACCTGTATCTGTCCTAGGTGCCTCGTCAGTAACTACAGGTAAGCCAGAGGCAAAGAAATCCATTATGGTTGCATAAATATCTGGTTTCAGCAAGTTCCAATCCAGATCTTCACTCTCCTGTGAGAATCGGAAGGGGGGAAAAAAGAATGAAGAAGAGTACCTGCCTGCTGCTGCTACACTACACAGAGGTTCTTATATTAAAAATGCCATCATGGACTCTCACATTAAATGCACAGACTGGACTCCATGTTCTGGCAAGTCCAGCTTTGCCAAAGACGTTTAGTCAGACTCAGACTGTGACTTGTTTGCAAGCCAAGCAAGTGCTTTTAAAATATTAGCTAAAAAGGTGTGAGAGTCTCCAAAATACGTTATTATTTGACAGATACTTTTATCAACTATTTCAGAGACTCAAGATTGTCAATTTACCAATTTACCATTCCCTGAACTTATTTTCTTTTATATTAAAGGCAGCTCCCTTTGGGCACTTGTGTGCACTTCTCTGGAACTTCCACTGAGCCTGTCTGAGAACCTGGCTGGATCTGCTCTGTGGCCATTTCCACACAGCTCATTTTTGAGCACAGCTGAATCACTGTTCTCCTTACCTTGGTGATTGTGATGAAGTCTGGCCCAAAGAAAACACTTTTAACTCCTTCAATCCGGAATAACTGTCTGTTAAGGAAACAAGGGGGGGGAAAAAATGCAACCAATCTGACAAATTGAGTTTTAATTTTAACAGTTAACAATATGGTTAGCCCAACAATTTCATCTACAGAAAAAAAAAACGGTGTTGAATTTGCACTGTAGGCCTGATGGAACACAATATTCAACTTAAAGCTTGTGGAGCTGAAACGTGGATCCTTCCAGAAAGCCTCAGTAAAGCAATATTTAATATTCACAAAAATTGTGAGGTAAATACAGTGTAAGGCTGTAAGTGGTTTTTGTTATTATGAGGGGAAAAATATATTCTCTTGAAAGACTGGAAAACATAAAAAATGCAATGAATGAAAGAATTAGAAATCTTACCACAAAAGTATGTGTAATGGAAAATGATAAAAGTGATTTCACAATACCCACTTGAAAGAATTTCTACACATGAAACAGCTGTATGTGCACTGAGCATTTGCATGGCTAAATCAATTGGATTTTGAAAAGACTTAACCCATGGAATTATGCAAGTGCACCAAATCATCTGAAATAATGAAATAATTCTCTCCCTCTCCTCTAGCTTGTTAATTCTTTGGAAATTTTTATTCCAAATTATATTTAAATGGGAATTCTATTCCCTTTTAAAACAAAGGCATCCCACTTACAAAAACCATGGTCTGGGTTCAGTGACACACAGA
This sequence comes from Toxostoma redivivum, assembly GCA_013397375.1. Classification (NCBI taxonomy): domain Eukaryota; kingdom Metazoa; phylum Chordata; class Aves; order Passeriformes; family Mimidae; genus Toxostoma; species Toxostoma redivivum. The sequence continues at coordinate 186,713 of VXBI01013414.1, read as the reverse complement.
GCAGACAGTTTTTCCCATGATTCTGCACAATACACACAACCAAGCTGGTGTGCACTGCACACATTGCAGCACAGACACCACCCTGGATGGAAATGTCTATTTGCAGATAGATGACAACAAAAAGCCACTTTCTGACAATTGACTTCACTCTGCAACCTGATGCACCTTGGCACAATGAGATCCTACAGCTTCAGCACTTTGCTAACACACTGTGATGTCCTCAGAAACCTTTCACATTGGATTTATTACTGCAAGTCACAGAGCTCTGTCTGCAAAGATCCTGTTTGCTCTCAAACAGCCCTGCAAGAGACCTCTGGAAATATCAGAGTTGTGTGTTTGATAATCCCCCAGCTCCTGGAGGGAATGCCATGGCACACAGCTTCTGCTCTTACACAGAATTCTGCCACGGTACCCAAAGCTGCCTGGGATCTCCACTGCAGCATCTCTAGGTCTCATTTCCTGCCCAAAGCCCTTCCACCAACAGAACACACAGAGTTTATGTTCACAGACTGATGTGAAAGCAGTGACACAAAATCAGTACCTCCAAATATTCCCAGAGACTCATGCTGGTGTTCCAAGCCCCTTCTATGCCAAGAACTGATTCTTATTCCAGATAGTGCATTTTGATTACTGAAAGCAGCATTCCCAAAACCTGTTAGAGATCCAGCCCAGAACAGTGGTCTTTCTTTCAGTGAAGCATAAATCTTTAGTGAAGGAAAAATCCCCTGGTTCTGAAGTTCAGGGTAGTCCCAACACCTGCCAAAGCGAGCTGCTGCATTTATTTCAGAGTATTTGGGGACTATTCACAGACTGTTTCCCAGTTCTAAACAGTTACATGATTTCCAAGTAACTACTTGAACGAAGAGTGTTATGAGGGGATGAATTTGTGAAATCAGGGCTAGAGATCTTGCTGATGATGCAGCAACTGCTCACAAATACTGATTTGTAACCCCTCTCAATCCAACTGCAGGAACCAGACCATGATGCCTCCTGCCATGCCAGAGCTGTGGGGAGTACACACAACAACCTTCCCAGCTTTCACTCTAGGCAGCATTAAATCTCAAATCTAAGCAAGACGTTCCAAAGGAGGAGAAGAATGATCTGAAGTTGTGCTTAAAAACATCAGCCGTAGACACAGAGCCCAGACCAAGCCCCTAACCAATCATGGTGTGTTTAATAATACCTTGCTAAAGGTGAGCAATAGGCTGCAGCTGGTGTGGAAAACTCCATAGTCCTCGACTCCAGCACTTCCCTTCCTGGAATAAACTTCAAGCTGTTTGGATTTGGTGTGTCCTGAGTTTGAATAAACATGCCTCTTACTGCAAAGACAAAAACAAAGAAGGAAAGTAATATAATCAAACCTAAGGAGCTTTAATGAAAGTCAAGTCCTGACAATTCAGCAAGCCCAGGGTGATTCCTCTGCTCCAGAGAACTGCAGCCCGGGCAGCCACGAGGCTTTAAAAACACAACCCAAAAAATCCAGAGCCACAGGAGCACTGCTGAACACGGGCATGTCATCTGCCAGGAGACAGCTGCATAAAAGGAACCTTGGCTTAGCTTCTTCTGCTAACTTTTATCTACCAAAAAGCATAATCCTCAGAACAAACAGCAAACTTTCAGCTTTACCATGGGACATAAAACTGACAATGTGCTCATCTGTTAATTTTTAACTGGTATTTACCTGCAAGATGCCATGCTGCAGATGGAAGAGATGGTTTCTTTTGCAGAAGCTGGTGTAAAGGCTGTCGAGTTGTCAGATTATGATCTTTTAACAGCACATGACATAACCTAGAGAAAAACAACTTTACTGACAATTCCCAAATTCTACATTTGCACTTTCCCAAAGAAAGAGTATTGCAGATGCTTTTAGCTGCCCCCAGACTCGGCAATACACACCTGGGGTTGTGTCACTGGCTCAAACAAAGGTAAATGGGGGAGAGCAGCAGGGGAAAAAGGGGGAAAAAAAACATTAAAAGGAAAAGCAAGACAGAGTGATGGAGTAATGGGCTTCAGTTTCACATTTGTGAATACCTGATTTCTGTAACGGCATGCACAGCCAGCAGCATCAGGGTATTTCAAAGCAAAGTGAACATCAGAAAATAAAAACAAAACTCACATCACAGATGAATTATTGGATACTAAGGATCAACTATTATCTAGTTCCTCTCCTCCTTATCAGCTATATGGAAGGAATACTGATAAACTCAGTAAATACCACCTGCAGCGGCTGTTCAATAAGAGGCTGGTTTTGGTCATAAACCAGAACACAAGCACTGCACACAGGCCCAGAAGCCTCAAACGTGGAAGAGGAGAGAAGCTCTGTCTCATGGAATGAGCATCCCTGCCATGAGTGCAGGACACAAGAACATAGAAAAGGTCTAAATCATGTTACTCGCTTACTTTTGTGGAGTCAGGAGCAGGTAGAACCCACAAAAGGATATATAAAGAAGGTCCCCCGGAAGTTCCCTTTAGCTAATAATGATTATATCCCATTTTACACTGCTCAGCAAGCGTGCCCAGCGCTACAGGACCCTCTGAATTCCTCCTTATTGCTTGATCTTGAGCAAATTGTGGGGGAGGAAATTTCCTATTATTTCATGGCCTTGAAGATACAGGAATGGCGGGGAGGGGGAATGTAACAGTTCCTCACTGCTTGATCCTGTGCACACGTGGGGGTGCAGAATTCCCCTCCTTGCAGGGTCCTGAGCACATGTGAGGGGAATTAATCTGGCTGCAGTGTCCTGAGCATGTGGGGAATTAGCCCTCGGTGCAGGTCCTGAGCCCAGTGTCGGGGAACTTCCCCTCACGGCTCTCCCCGGGTGTGCAGGGGGTGAGCACTGAGGAGCTGCGTGTCAGGGAGAGCTACCAGCTCACGGCTGGAAGGGGAAACAGCCAAGAAGAAGCGTCACCCCAGCCCGCGGTGGAGAAAGGAATGGGAAGAGCAAGGAGCACCCGGGGCGGCCCTAGAGGTCGCGGTGCCGCTAAGTGCGACGCGGCTCTCTTTCAGTCTCGCGGGGAAGGGGCGGGAGGGGCCCCTCCGGGAATATGCCGAGCTGCCTGCGGGAAAAAGCCGTGCGGGACAGCGGGAGCCGCGGGCCCCGCGGTCACCTACCGCCCGCCCAGCCCCGCCGCCGCACACAGCCGCCGCGCCGCCGCCATCTTGGCTCCCCGGGGCCGCGCCCGCCGCCGCCCGCGCACGGCAGCGCCCCCTGGCGGCAGCGCCCCCTGGCGGCAGCGCCTGAGGGGGACAGCGGCCATGGCGGAGGCGGCCGGGGCGGAACGGGCCCCGGGGCCAGCGGGGCCAGCGGGGCCACCCGGGCTAGCCGCTCCCGGCACTGCCAGGGCTGCCAGTCACCCGTGTGCCCGAGTGCCACATCCACATGGCTGTTAAATCCCCCCAGATGGGGGTGGCGACTCCAGCACTGCTCTGGGCTGCCTGTGCCAGGGCTAGGCAGCCCTTTCCAGGAAGGATTTTTCCAAGATCCAGCCTGAGCCTCCCCTGGTCCACCCTGAGGCCGGGCTCTCTCCTCCTGTTCCCTGGGAGCAGAGCCCGACCCTCCCGGCTGTCCCCTCCTGTCAGGAGTTGTGCAGAGCCAGAAGGCAGCACGAAGTCTCTCTCAATGGACATTTACACCAAGACAGAAATGAAATTAAGAAGTGCAACAAAGCCCAATTAATATTTTGCACTTAGAGAGTCTTGGCAGCTGAATGATATCGAAAAACACCTTTAATCAGCACACAGTGAGCCTTCACATCCCCTGGTCACCAGCTCTGCATTAAAACCGAGGAGCAGCAGCTTTGCAGGGCAGGCTCCGGGCTCTGTCCTGCCCTGGGTGGGAAGAGTTCTCTTGAATATAAACTGAAATACCCTCTGCTTAAAGCAGCAAGAGCAGTTTGACTTTATAGCTGCCAGGTAAAACAGCAGGGCCAAACCCAGTTTGGCACTTCGGTAGGAAGAACTCATTAAAACCCAGATTCCCTGTATCTAGCAAAATTATTTTCCATGGGGAGGGGGGAAGGAAGACACAATGGAGATGGTGGTTGTTCATCAGATACAATTTTAATAAAATGTACATAAGTTTACAAGTGGAACATTTCTTCATGATTACCAGGAACAGACGATCCCAACGGGAGTGCAAAACTTGAGCCCAGGGATCTGCCAGGCAGGAGGGACAGAGGGACTGGGGACACAAGTCACTGTGTGCCACTGTGGGGACCATGGACACCCCCAGCTCCGGCTCCTTGTGGACACAAAGGATTTTCTCCCACCACCAGACTCGGTGTGTGGGAGGTTTCATCTGCTGCATCCCACACCAGAGCAAGCCCCCTGCCCTCCCACCCCATCCCTTTGGAGGCAAGGGATTAGGAACACTGATCAACATTATGCTTTTAACTTCACAGGAGCATTTCCAGGTGTCTGTGAGGGTATTTACCCACCTACAACAGAAACTACAGGCTGTGGGTTATTTCTAGAAATGCTAATGCAGCTGATCAGGTTTTAGGAATGTGTTTCAGAACTGGAGCAGTAAAAATGCTTTGGGGTCTGTCAGTGTACTCGAAGGCATTGATTTAAAACCGTGAGGAACAAAACAAAAACCCACAAAAATTCAACTCCCCAACATAACAGTCTTTGGTGGAAGCTGAGTTAAAGTAACCGATTACCACTTTGGAGTGATTGAGTTCAGCAATTACACAGATCTCGCCCTGCTTTGCTGCTGTGGCACTGAGGACACGATCAGGGCGTGTCACCAGTGCTCCCACGGGGTCGGGGTCACAGCAGGACAGGGGACATGGGGACAGCCCCCCAAGTCCTGCAGCAGCTGGGGAGGACAGTCCCCCCCCCCGGCATTGGCCCAACATCAGGGCAGTGAGTACAGAGCCAACTGCTTGTTCTGACTCAGGCAGAACTCAGATTAATCACTTTGAATAGAGACTTCAGTGCATTCAGTGGGTGAGAACCAAGAGCCAGCCCCTCTCCCAGCAGGAATCCGGGATTGTCACAGGGACGTGATAACGCTCCGGGTGGACGACCCAGGGCAGTGAACACCTTTTACTACAGCATTAAAAAAAACATGAAACCAGTGGTTCTTTTCAGAAAACTGATTTCAAAACACTCCACTGTCTGTATAAGTCTTACTACATTAAGATCACTGATTGTGTGGCAAATAATTAGCATTATTCTACCCCATTCATTAAAACAGTAAGCTGCAGAGGCTATGGAAATGAAATTTCCACTTACAACTCAAACACGCTGAGGCTGCAGCAGTGGTAGTGCAGGATTAGGAAGAACACGGGCTGGAAATGAGAAGGGTATTAGAGTAACAGGCATTGAAATTGAGTTTTCTGACCATAACCAGAAGTCCCATTATTTTATGAGTCACATGCAGAGATACAAACGAGCTGTCTCCACCCCTAGGAGAGATTTAAAACTGTTTAAGCACTGGATGTGTCTGGCAGGATTGTGAGCTCTGGGGCACAGTTACCCTGCTCTTCATGTAAAGTGCCTGAAGGACAGAAAAGCTGCCAAAATGCCAGCTGGGAATTCAGCCTGACCTAGGCCGAGCAGGGCTAAAGTCAAGCCCACACACCTCAGTGCACCTTCCCTTTCTCCGAGCATGAAGGGACAGGCTGATGCTCCTCCAGCATCAGCTCTGTGGGACCTGCACGTGGCACTGACAGAAGCTTCACTGAATTATTTAGAAGCAATTTTTCAAGTAAAAATGAAGAGAAGGAAGGAGAACCTGAATCCAATGAGCACAGGTAACACCTTGATCCCACATGGCTCACACAGGGTACCTGCTCACTCCAGCACAGCAGCTCACCTGTTCCACAGGTTCATCCCACAGCACCAAGGCCTGACCTCTCTTCCAGCAGCTTTTGAGCAAATTCAAGAGCTCAAGTGCAGCTCCTGGCTCAGCGTGGCTGTGACACGGGCTGGTGTCTGGGCCCTCACAATCACTCTCCTTGAATTCACAGTTTGCTGTCACAGTCATTCTCTGTGTCTCTCACTGATTCCATCCAGCAACAACTGACTTGGGGGAACATATATTTAAAACAAAAATCCCTTTTCGGGTGTACATTTAAACAGAAAATTACACAACAAAACATAGTAACAGTGTCAGCTTTGCTGAAGAAACATCTCAAGGGAAACCCAGAAACTTCTTTACAGTACTTCTGTTTTCACGAGGTGGTTGATGGAGGACAGAAAGCCCCATTACCACCACTATGCACCAATATTTATTAACTCCGAGCGCAGCCGCGCAGGGCAGGAGGGTCCCAGCTCCAAAAGCCCCCCCGACCTGGTCACTGTTCACCAGCAGCTCATGGGAGCCAACGTGCATGGGGCCTCCCTGCATTCCAGTGGTTCTCCCTCCCCACCCCGAGGCTCCAACACCTCAGTCCAAGCTTTTCCTTCTCCCTTCCAGGCCATCCCCACACCCACCAGAACACTTGGCTCGTATCTTCAACTGGGGATATCTTGTAGGGGAACTGAATCAAGGGAAGGGAAAAGTAAAACAGAGCAACTGGGGTTTCTTTCCAAGACAGTGTTTCCACCAGGTGAGGCCTGATGAGTTTAACGTCTCAACAGACTTGGAGCAGCACAGAAGATGCACAAAAGATAAGAGCCATGAAGGGAACATCAACTCCAAACAACCCCCCCCTCCGGCATGGCCGGAGACACCTGGCCTGGGAAAGGGAGATAAGAATGAGGATCTAATTAACACCGGAGGCAAAGAGATCTGTAACCAATAAGAAACCAAATACTAAGAGCTATGTAACCTGGAACCAATATTACACTAATGAATTTCTATGGTGTTTCACTGTATAAAACATGTTAAAAACCTAATAAAACTTATGTGTCATAGAATGATTTCCTCTGCACACCCGGGCTGTGTATGGATGAAATTATTTCTGCTACACATCCTGGCCAGAAACAAAGTAATGCCTTGATTCTTTAACACTAAAAATGTTGGAGGGGTTTTGTCGTTCCCGCAGTTCCGGTGACACGGGGAGCAGGGGATGGAGCCGCAGGCACAGCCCGCAGCGCAGAGCCGGGAGGCTGGAGCAGGATGATCGCTGTGGCAGCGGAACGAAGAGAGACACCCATCAGAGCAGGAGCACCGGCGGGACGGGAGCGGGGACCGGGACAGGAGCGGGGACCGGGACAGGAGCGGGGAGCGGGACAGGAGCGGGGACCGGGACAGGAG
>VXBI01013414.1:166356-179415 GCA_013397375.1 Toxostoma redivivum | reverse complement strand
GGCCACTAGCGGGTCACGCAGAACCTGCGGCAGCAGCAGGGAGGGAAGGAGTTCCACAACGAGAGGAGACCACAGCACCGGCAGGGCACCGAGGGCAGCGGCGACCAGAACCCGGAGCTCCGGCAGCCCGAGAGCAAACCCAAAGGAAAAGCTTCCGTGAACAAGCAAAAGCCAAGCTCCGAGCTGTCCAGGACGGTGCTGGAGGACACCAACACGTCCCAGGCTGTGGTGATGAAGGACAGCGAGCCCCTCGAGGCGCACAGCCCCAGGACGCGCTGGTGCCTGTGCCCCTTCAAGAACGACGAGCTCCTGACCGTGATGTTCATCCACAGGCAGGGCGCCTACCTGCTGGGCCGGCACCGCCGCATCGCCCTCATCCCCATCGCCCACCCGTCCTGCTCCGAGCCTCCAGGAGCGCCTGGAGCACCGCGGGCGAGACCCTACACCAGCGCCCTGGGCTCGGGGAACGGCACCTTCCTCGGCAACCAGCGCCTCCAGCCCCACCGCTAACACCTACTGCAGAAGGACATGCTCGAGTTCGGCTTCAGCAGCATGTCCTGCGCCACGAATTCTCAGATAAATCTGAGGCCAATGCAAAGGACGATGAGGAGGATGAGAAGAAGGAGGAAGAGTCTGACAATTAATGGATGAGGAATGAACTGGGGAAGGGTAGAGGAGAGAAACTCCTTGCAATAGAATGGGCCCACAGTACTCTCAAGTTGATGTTGTTAAAACAAAAAAGGGGGAGTGTAGGGATGGGGTATATGCCCCACAGAAAACTGCAAAAAGCCTTATATATAGCTTAAGTTTTTGAATCGCGTTCAGAATGACTCAACCCCAGTCCAACATCATTTCAGGGGATCACAAACTCACCTAGAAAAAGCTCAAGTATTTGTTAAGAATCCTGAAAGTGGAAAATGTGAAGGCCTCTTTTCATTAATAAGCTGGGGGTGAGGACATGCTTGTGTTTCCACAGATTCTTGCCCACAATGTGTACGTGCAAGGGTGATCTGACCAGCCTTGGTTACTCCGACTTCATCATCAGCTTGGGAAACTGAAAGGATAAGATGAATGGAGCTTGTTCCCTGACTGCTTTGTGGGGTTTGGCCCTAACTTTTAAGATTTTTACACAAGAAATGGTGATTCTGAATATGTTGTTTATATCATAACATGAATACATAGAGTTTTTATAAAGGGACTGAGCTGTAAGATAATTATCTGATGTTATTTATATCCCTTGGTTGGTTGTAGGTTGCTCATGTTACCACTGATTATTAATAAAAGGTTATTTGTAAGATATTTTAGGGAAACCCTCCCAGCCAAAGCCTGAACTCTGGCCAAGCTCTGGCCCTGGCTAGTCAGGAAGTTTGCCATCAGACCCNGGCCACTAGCGGGTCACGCAGAACCTGCGGCAGCAGCAGGGAGGGAAGGAGTTCCACAACGAGAGGAGACCACAGCACCGGCAGGGCACCGAGGGCAGCGGCGACCAGAACCCGGAGCTCCGGCAGCCCGAGAGCAAACCCAAAGGAAAAGCTTCCGTGAACAAGCAAAAGCCAAGCTCCGAGCTGTCCAGGACGGTGCTGGAGGACACCAACACGTCCCAGGCTGTGGTGATGAAGGACAGCGAGCCCCTCGAGGCGCACAGCCCCAGGACGCGCTGGTGCCTGTGCCCCTTCAAGAACGACGAGCTCCTGACCGTGATGTTCATCCACAGGCAGGGCGCCTACCTGCTGGGCCGGCACCGCCGCATCGCCCTCATCCCCATCGCCCACCCGTCCTGCTCCGAGCCTCCAGGAGCGCCTGGAGCACCGCGGGCGAGACCCTACACCAGCGCCCTGGGCTCGGGGAACGGCACCTTCCTCGGCAACCAGCGCCTCCAGCCCCACCGCTAACACCTACTGCAGAAGGACATGCTCGAGTTCGGCTTCAGCAGCATGTCCTGCGCCACGAATTCTCAGATAAATCTGAGGCCAATGCAAAGGACGATGAGGAGGATGAGAAGAAGGAGGAAGAGTCTGACAATTAATGGATGAGGAATGAACTGGGGAAGGGTAGAGGAGAGAAACTCCTTGCAATAGAATGGGCCCACAGTACTCTCAAGTTGATGTTGTTAAAACAAAAAAGGGGGAGTGTAGGGATGGGGTATATGCCCCACAGAAAACTGCAAAAAGCCTTATATATAGCTTAAGTTTTTGAATCGCGTTCAGAATGACTCAACCCCAGTCCAACATCATTTCAGGGGATCACAAACTCACCTAGAAAAAGCTCAAGTATTTGTTAAGAATCCTGAAAGTGGAAAATGTGAAGGCCTCTTTTCATTAATAAGCTGGGGGTGAGGACATGCTTGTGTTTCCACAGATTCTTGCCCACAATGTGTACGTGCAAGGGTGATCTGACCAGCCTTGGTTACTCCGACTTCATCATCAGCTTGGGAAACTGAAAGGATAAGATGAATGGAGCTTGTTCCCTGACTGCTTTGTGGGGTTTGGCCCTAACTTTTAAGATTTTTACACAAGAAATGGTGATTCTGAATATGTTGTTTATATCATAACATGAATACATAGAGTTTTTATAAAGGGACTGAGCTGTAAGATAATTATCTGATGTTATTTATATCCCTTGGTTGGTTGTAGGTTGCTCATGTTACCACTGATTATTAATAAAAGGTTATTTGTAAGATATTTTAGGGAAACCCTCCCAGCCAAAGCCTGAACTCTGGCCAAGCTCTGGCCCTGGCTAGTCAGGAAGTTTGCCATCAGACCCAAGTATTTCTGCTCTAAAATTGTCATCAAGTCCCTTGAATTCCTGATTTAGAAGTGGCAATGTGTGTCGCTTAGTGAGAGTCACCATCTAGAGAAATACTGTGTCTTGTAGAAGGGTATGGAAAGAGTTTGCCTTCTGTAATAAATGTCTCCATTTCTCTGCCAGGCTGAGTCCGTGCCTCAGTCATCACAACCCTGCTCTTTGGGAATAGGATAGGAAACTAACCCTTCAGGAGGAGAGCAAATGGATTTTGTTGAGGTACATCTTTAACCAACAGGAAAGCAATAGGCAGAATTCACTCTGAGTCGAACTCTCTGCCAGTATAAACTAGTCTAATGGGGCTGTGGCCTCTGCTGAATCACACCACATGAGGTACATCAGGATAGTTTTGGAGCTTTTTACATCAGAAATTTCCCCATAAGGTCAACTTTTAATACTGTAAATACACAACTCTCCTTCACCATAAGCAGATTTCCAGGTCCTACACTTTGGCATAGACCAGACAGGAAATGCATGTGTAAAAATGAAAGCTCTGCCTGATTGTTTGCACGACCTTCCAGCAACAGTGAGAGCCTGATTGCTTTGTTGGGTTCACAGCACAAAGGCACCGTGATCCTTCCCTGCCTCTGGCCCCAGCCTGGGGCAGCAGCACTGCCACGTGTTCCAGTCCTGGGGGAGCAAAGCTGGCTCTGCTCTCACCAGCACCGCCCAGACTGGCCCCAGACATCACATCATGGCTCTGGCTCCATGGGCACCTCAGCCATCAGCACACCTGGAGCCGTGACTGCCACTGCTGCTAAGCAGCAGAGTATCACTGACAGCAAAAGTCACAATAACCCTTTAACCTGGGAAATCATGTCCTTTCCAGAGCATTAGCAAGTCCTGCTTGACTCGCTCTGTAATTCATAAACCTTTTAATTTATCTTGTAGTGCATTTCTCTACCCAGGACCAGAAAATATGCAATACTGCTGGTTTGAGAAAAGCATCTAAAAAAGAAATAAATGGAGGGAAGACAGTGAGAGGAGGAACATGAGAAGCAACTGGAAAGGATACGAGGATCCTGAGAGCCAGGCATTTGGATGAACATAATTTAAATGGTTCAACTATGTATCACTGCAAATAGAGTTCTGACCAAAAATAATAATTACTTTATATATATATATATATATTGCTATGTCATTCAATTCAGCTAAGAGGTCTGAGGTCCTGCACAAGGTGGTCCTGCAGGCAGCACAGCCCCCAGCTCCAGGCAGGTTAAGGCTTCTGCTTTGCTGCTTTGAAGGGGAAGGGCGCCAAGGCGAAGGGATCCGTGCCGGGCAGCTCCATAGTCCTGGAAGACAGTGGGACAACCGAGACAGACCCCGCTATGGCCTGTCTGTTGGTCTGAGACACCACTTTGTAAGCAGCTATGGGCTTGGCCTCGAGGCCCGGCCCATCCTCGGGACTGTAATGCCGGGAATACTTGGACAGGGACTGTGGACGGAAAGGCTTGCCGGCCACGGAGCCCAGCGCGGCGTCCGCGGGCAGCGGGTGGCCATGGCTCCTCTCACCGGCCACGTCACCCTGCTCTGGCAGCACTGCTTTAGCAGGGACACTCTCCTGGGCCTCCATGGCTCTGACAGAGCAGGGATGGAGACTGCCTGGCTGAGCGAAGGCAGCAGAAGGATGCGGAGCTCTCACCGAGACCACAGAGCCATGAGCTGCTGAATCCAGGCATGGGAACATCGGCTGTGCCCGGCCATCACCTCCTTGGCTCAGGAAAATGGGTGGTGTGAATGGCTCCTTGTGGGAAGTCAGCTCTTCCATGCTTTTCTTCTTAGTGAAAGGGGCTCTCAGAAACACATCTGCTTCCTCTGGATGTCGAAGGGCAGCATTGCTCTTACAGATGAATGGAGCTTTGGTAAAGACATCCACTTCATCGGGCACCTTCCTGGAGCTTCGGAAAGGAGCCGTGGCAAACACATCAGGTTCGTTAAAAACCTCCCCGGTGTGCGACTGGAAGGCTGGGAACAGCGTCTCCCCTGCTCTGGCCTGGGACTGGGGATCTTCTTTGGAGGCCTCGTGCCTGGGCACAGGCTGCAGGAACCCTGGGCACAACTTGCACGTCTCCTCTTCCTCTTCCGAATCCATCAGTAAAGGCCTGGACCCGCTGCAATCCAGAATATCTCCCTCATGGTCTGTCCCCTCTCCTTCACTGCTGTAGAAGGAGCTGTTGCTTGAAGGACCATCTCTGGCTAAGTACTCTGNCAGGGGGTTTCTCTTCCCAACACTGCTGCCCTAGGGAAGCTCCAGCAGACAGAGTTCTGTCATTCCATCCTGCACTGCTGCTCTNATATATATTGCTATGTCATTCAATTCAGCTAAGAGGTCTGAGGTCCTGCACAAGGTGGTCCTGCAGGCAGCACAGCCCCCAGCTCCAGGCAGGTTAAGGCTTCTGCTTTGCTGCTTTGAAGGGGAAGGGCGCCAAGGCGAAGGGATCCGTGCCGGGCAGCTCCATAGTCCTGGAAGACAGTGGGACAACCGAGACAGACCCCGCTATGGCCTGTCTGTTGGTCTGAGACACCACTTTGTAAGCAGCTATGGGCTTGGCCTCGAGGCCCGGCCCATCCTCGGGACTGTAATGCCGGGAATACTTGGACAGGGACTGTGGACGGAAAGGCTTGCCGGCCACGGAGCCCAGCGCGGCGTCCGCGGGCAGCGGGTGGCCATGGCTCCTCTCACCGGCCACGTCACCCTGCTCTGGCAGCACTGCTTTAGCAGGGACACTCTCCTGGGCCTCCATGGCTCTGACAGAGCAGGGATGGAGACTGCCTGGCTGAGCGAAGGCAGCAGAAGGATGCGGAGCTCTCACCGAGACCACAGAGCCATGAGCTGCTGAATCCAGGCATGGGAACATCGGCTGTGCCCGGCCATCACCTCCTTGGCTCAGGAAAATGGGTGGTGTGAATGGCTCCTTGTGGGAAGTCAGCTCTTCCATGCTTTTCTTCTTAGTGAAAGGGGCTCTCAGAAACACATCTGCTTCCTCTGGATGTCGAAGGGCAGCATTGCTCTTACAGATGAATGGAGCTTTGGTAAAGACATCCACTTCATCGGGCACCTTCCTGGAGCTTCGGAAAGGAGCCGTGGCAAACACATCAGGTTCGTTAAAAACCTCCCCGGTGTGCGACTGGAAGGCTGGGAACAGCGTCTCCCCTGCTCTGGCCTGGGACTGGGGATCTTCTTTGGAGGCCTCGTGCCTGGGCACAGGCTGCAGGAACCCTGGGCACAACTTGCACGTCTCCTCTTCCTCTTCCGAATCCATCAGTAAAGGCCTGGACCCGCTGCAATCCAGAATATCTCCCTCATGGTCTGTCCCCTCTCCTTCACTGCTGTAGAAGGAGCTGTTGCTTGAAGGACCATCTCTGGCTAAGTACTCTGACTCTGAGTTGTGCTGCACTTTCACCTCCAGCATCGCAGGCTGACCCTTGTACAAAGTGAGTCCATCACTGCCAGAATCTCCTTTACAGAGCTCAAGAGCTACAGCTGGGAACTGGCCCGGATCCCTGTGCAGACCTACAAACACAAGAGAAGAGTGTTACTGAACCAGCTCCATCTGCTCGGTCAGCAGTCACATTGAAAAGTATGTTACACGAAGAATGTCACTGCTCAGATGGAAACCACCACCATGCATGGAAAATGGGCAGGACAGGGGAGGCAAATCAATGAAAAAATAATGCCAGGGAAGGTGCTTGCGACACGGCCCAGGGACACCGCGGGTACCACTGCTCAGAGGATGGGAGANTCTCCAAGCACATCTATTGCTTGGTGAATTCTCTCTTCCTGCGGGCCAGCCCACATGTGGGGATGCCCCAAAACCTGCTAAAATAACAGGCCCATTTCAAAGACTGAAGGTCAGTCTACAGCTTTTAGTGAACCCTAAGTAGCAGCTATTTTAGTAGCAGCCACTGTTTTTAACCACTGCCAGACAAATGTTTTTTTAACACTTCAGACCATGACTTCAAATCAAGGATCAAAGCCCCAATGACCTGGCTTGTTTCTGCATTAGCATAACAACCAGTGCAGGGAGAGGCTGTCCTGCCCTTCTCCAGCTCCAAGAGCCCACCAAGAGGCTGCGTTTGCCTTAGGACTCACACAGACAAAACAGAAGATCTCTTACCTTCACAGAACTACTGGCAGGTTAGAAGTGTGTCATTGGATTCGTTAGCAAGAGGATAGGAGAAAAGCACATGAAAACTAAAACAGTAGGAATTGCAGCAAGAAGGAGGAGGGTGAGGAGGCTGGCTGGTACGCAGGGTCAGCAAGGCACCAACCAACACATCCTGCAGTGACAGAACCTCACCCAGGTAAAACTCTGCCCAGGGTTAATCGTTAATGTTTACACATTCATCACAGCCCTCAGGCACGGCTTCTGCATCACACAAATGATCCCCTTCTCTCACTGCTCACAAGTAAAGACACAGCAGCCGTTCATTAGGCATCAAAACCAGTATTTATTGGGAAGCTCTTCATCTGGGTACATCACACTGCTAAATAAAGACAGTGTAGCTATGTGAACCATTTGACCAGTTAATCTACAAAAATCCCCTCTCTCTCTCTCCTGCAGCCGTGTTGTCCACACTGGTTTTCCCTCAGGTGCCACTCTAGGATTGCAGGAGCAGCAGGGCTCCAGTGGAGCTCCCTCCCAGGAGGCTGGTCCAGGGGTCACTGTGACATTCTGAGACACAGGCTGAGCCAGAGCAAGACCAGCTGCCACATCATGCAAACACCTCTGGATCCCCCAGTCCACACTGATCCAGGAAAAAGGCATTCAGCATGGAGAGCATGGTCATGCAGACCAAGGGCCCACTCTGCACAAGAACAGCACATTTGGGTGGAATTTTCTTTATAACTTTGACATGCATTAGCAAGTGCCTGTGCCCACACAAGTTATGACATTTGGGACAGAGTAAGAGAGGGAGGACAGGATCTAAACCCATGTGCTTAGCAGCATGCAGCTCTGAATGTGGGGACACTGCACAAGAAGCAGAATGCCCCATTCTGGGAAAAATTACTTTTTCTATTCTCTCTGCCCATTCATATGAAAAGGGCATCAAATGCTCAGCAGCAGTATTCTCCATTGCCAAGGCTGGTACAGGAACAATGAGTTAGTCTGGGAGACAGAATCTAAGTGATGCTTCTGCAGGAGCTGCTTTCAATCAGAGCTGCCAAGTGGCACAGCCAGGGATGGCCACAGTGACCTGAGCACAACAAAGCTGGACACAGGGATGGCTCCTGGGAGGCTGGGGACTCACTGACAAGGCAGAAGCACCACCTACACTGCCAGGGAATGATTCTCTAATGCTGAACCAGGGAGGCCTGGCACTTCCAGACCCTTCCCACTGTAAGTGGTCTCAGCAGCTTTTCTTTACCATGTTCCTTGGTTCCAGAAGGAGCTACAGCAGCATCATTACAACAAAGAAGACAACATCATACCAGCATTTTACCTTATTTAATGTCTGGTTGTGTGACTCAGACATCCCCTCTCCAGCTGTGAGTATCACATTAAAAAAGGGTTTGGACTACACTGACACTGAAATACCGCATGAAACCAAAACCCTGTGTGTGAAGGTCAGGGAAGAGGTAACGAGACAAGGCCAGCATCCCATAAGTAGCTGTAACCACAGGCCTTGCAAACCAGCACTGCAGAGGTGTCCTTGACTTTCAGGACACAGGGAATTTCAGTTTGTCAGTGCTGCTGGAGGCTTTGGCAGGTCTGAGATCAGAGACCAGCCCTGGGAAAAAGCCTGGATGCAATTACAGAAAAGGGGTCACTCCACGAGCTGGTGACAGCAGGAGGGTGAAGGACAAATCTCACTGAACTGAGGCAGTGCCTTTGGGTCTGGAACCCTGGAACATCTCTGCAGGGTCTCAGACCTGTTCATGGCAGATTATTTGCTTGGATTGACACAACAAAGCCCCACAAGGCCTCTGCAGAGATGCCCTTTTTGCAGAGGGAGCATTTCCCAACATCTGCTTCTCCTGAGACCTGGCAGCTCCTGTCCTCTCCCCCTCCAGACTCCCAGATCTGGGTGTTACTCCCTGGGGAAGCATCCCTCAGGTTTAAGGAATGCCCACTGCAAACAGCCATGAGCTTTACAGCAGAAATCTTTACAGAAGCTGGAGCTTGGAGATGAGGATTCTCCCTACCCCTGCACAGCACCAGTGTGTAGTATTTGAATTCCAGGGTCAGATATACATACTAAAAAAGATTCCAAACTATATTCAGGATAATTTTCAAAAGGGAGAACCTTAATAAAACCTCTCATCACTCAGTACCCCAAGAACACACTCTGCAGGTATTCAGCAACCTTGAAGAACTTTACCCCAGTGATAGCCCTGGCACCTGGAGCTTCCCCAGCTTCCAAGGAAAAGAGTGCCCTGAAGTGGCAGAGTACTGAAATAACCAAGAGGAAAACTAGGAAATATTTACTCCCTATTCCAAGAGGCAAAGCAGTCACCACAATGGTGAGGATCTCACTTCTGGAGCATAGTCCAAAAAGAAGGGCAGGAGAGACAAAGAACTTCCTGGAGTCTGAAGCTACTCTTTCACCAGGAAATCTCCTGATTTCATCAAGCCAAAGTCAGGTGGGACTCAACATCCAGGAACAGGCAGCTAAAGATCAGCACAGTTACCAGTGTGCAGAATTACTGGTTTGGAACTTTAAAAGAGTCAGAAGACTTATCACTCCCTTATTCTTGCACTTTGGAGATTTTCCTTGTGTTCCAATTCCTAGAAGTGAACTATTCCAATTCCCAGAAGCAATCTCATTAAACAGCAATACAGAACTACTCCCACACAGCACTTCCAGCAAGGAGGTACCACAGCACAGCACCAAAGGTCAGTGACACCTGTGGCGCTGGACAATTTGCAGAATTAAGTGTTTCTGCTCAAAGGCAGTCACAGTGGGAGACCTGGAGGCAGATCCAGAGCCCTCAGTTCCACAGGATAAGGAATTTAACGCTGTAGTTCTGGCACAGTTGTACAGCCATCTGCACCAGGCAGGAGTTAAGCACACCAACTCATGTCCCACATTCCAGCAGCTCATGAACAGAACAGTCTGACCCAAGAGCATCTTCGGGCTCCCCCTCAGTTGTGCTGTGCCCCAGGCAGAGGTTACACAAGTCCTGTTCAAGGTACAGGCAGGCACCCTCGCAGAAAAACACAAGGACAGCTCCATGGGGTGGCCTCGCTCCTGTGCTGGCAGGAGCAGCAGTCTCACAGCAGAGATGTCCCCAGGACAAGCACAGCCAGCAGCCCCTCCTCGCTCCCCAGGGACAGCACAGTGAGTGAATTTTTAAATAAGGTGGTTGTGTGGTTTTGCACAGCCACTGGAGGCAACACCCTGGAAGCTTTTAGGCCAAAGAACACCATTATGGTTCCTTCACAAGAAGCCCCCTCTAAAAATAATATTGCTCCACACAGATTGGCTCGAGTAGGGTGGAAGAGGATGCAGATCTGTCACAAAGCCAAGATTCTCCCACCCACTGTCCCAGCAGATTGCACAGCACCTGAGACCCTGCCCAAGGAACTCCCAAGGGAACCTGAGCAGACTTGGACAGTCCAAACCCAGGAAGCTGCACCTTCTGTTTTGGGACAGATGCTCCCAACACAGTGGATATTGTCAGAAACAACTGAACTTGTGCTCATCTGGCTAAAGATGAACAAGGAGCTTTCCAAAGGCCCATCCCAACCTGAGCCCCTCGGAGTAAGCAAGAAGCAAGACCAAAATTCCAACTATTCCTTTGAACCTTTCCACCCAGACCCACAGTTTGTTCCTGCACCTAAAGCACAACCCTGATGTGAAGGGAAATTGCTCCACGTGTTGTGGTTTTGTCTGCAGCTCCCTGACAGATCTACCAGAACAGGCAATGCCACCTCCAGGCCCTGCTGCCATACCACCACAAGGGCACTGCCATCACACCTTGAGGGCACTGCTCACAGGCACAGCAGAAGAGCCCTGATGGGACTCCAGGGACTGCTGCTGTCACTGAACACCTCCTGACCCCACAGCCCTTCAGAGGGACAGGAACACCTCCCCTGGCTCCAACCAAGGCTCCAACCAAGCTCCAGCACTGATTCTTAGCCCCTCAGGGGAATGCCAGGCACCAAACGTGTCCCATGGGACCCGGGATGAAGTTCCGTTTGTGCCCTGAGAGCAGCACCTTTCACACAAACTCCTCAGTTGTGAGCAGCAGCAGCACTAACCCAGAGCCCGTGGCATACTCTCAGTTTCTGGAGAGTTTAAAATGAATCACCAATCTCCACTCATCTCTCATTTCCATTCACTCTGCAAACACGTGGCAAATATTTTCCGATAAAGGAGGTCTAAGAACAGACGTCTCTAAAATATCGTATTCCCACCCACACCCATGAACAGCTACTTGAAAAAGCAATAAAATAAACATTCACATCTGCTTATTTAATAGCATTATTAACAACCCAGTGCATTTGTCATTTTTTCCAGAACCCTTGAACAAGCGCCATTAGATTTAAAATCTTAAACATTCTTTAAAAGTACTTTAATTCACAGAAATCTTTGTTTCTAATATACAGTAGATGGTTACTTTTTAAAATCCATTCTCTTTTCATATAATCTCAGTATCTGACTATACAATAACTTTCTATCTATAGCGTCTTCATGTTTTCCAGTCCAGCTTGCCTGTGCTTTAGGAATATAAAACAAAAAAATAATAAAGTTCTATCCACAATTTTACTAAGGTCATTTCCATAATTCTCATGTAAAGCTTCTCTTGGAAAGTGCAGTATACACATGTAATGATACAACACACTTAAGCAGTACTTTTATTAATAAGTGTAGGTTTTAAAAGAAGAGTAATGTAGACACAACCGATGGGAGTTCTATGTACAGAATTTGTTCAACTAAGTGCTGGGGTGGGGAGAAGATGGAGAGAGGAAAGGAGGAGTCACAAACTTGGGGTTCTTCCCTTCTCAGCAAGGTCAGCACAGACACATTCAGTCGCTCGCACTTTCGCACGTGGGAACTGCACTGTTACTAATACAGCTACAAACACAAACACAGGGAGCAGGAAGCTGGGGAGAATTCCACTACAGAGGAAGAGTCCTTCTGCTCAGAGAGGGCTTTCAAATACGAGAGAGAAATTCCAGACTTTATGGTAAGCCAAGGGAAACAAGTTGAGCGTATCCAGCTATTGACAAACCAAGCGTGTGAAGGGGAAGAACAGGGAGAACCCACCGAGTTGTAGCAGCACTGATTTCAAACCACCTGAACCGAGTGCATGCGTGTTCACAGAGACTGGGGTGGAGAAAGGCCCACAGGAATCTTTGTCTACTGAAACAATGGCTCCATACTGAACTGGGGTGCACTATAGCAGTTACAAGAGAAAATGGAGAACCCAGAACAGATACCAGATGCTTGACTAAAACCAGGATTAAAAATAGACAAACAGCCGTAGGACAATTTGTTTCATACACAATTTACAGTAGGTCGAGGGGATTTTCTTTTTTTCCAGTCAAACACAGAAAAGAACTCACAGAAAAAACATCTGCTGCTGCCACAGCACCCTTTTCACCCAAAGAAAGGTCAATGAAACACCGGTCACAGCCATACTCACATGGATTTGGTTCAAAACCTTGTTACACTTCACTTAGGGTCATTTCTGCAGCTTTAACAATCTGTTTTCTTTTTCCTTTTCTCTGGTTTTCCCTCCCCCAGGAAGTGCAGTTTGTTCCCAGCAGGATTGTTAAACAGCAAACCATGAGCTGGGGGGTAGCTGGAAAACTCTTCATGTGCACCATCACCAGGGTATGGTCAGACTGCTCCAGAGGAACTCAGGGCTTCTTTCTCCCTCTGAAGCAATTCAGAGCCACCAGCTTTCCTGCCCCATGTCCTGCAACTGAGGGATGTCCCTGCCACTGTTACCTGGCCCCTGCTCCTGCCCAGCCGCGGGGAAATGGGAACAGAACCAAAACCACACCCAAAAGCACAAAGCAAAGATGGGGATGCGCTGTTCACACCCTGCTCCAGGGAGAGGAGCAGGGGCAGGGTCACAGAGCAGCCACAGCTCCCTGAGCAGGGCCAGGAGGGCTCTTCACGGTGCTCCCCTGTGCACGGCCACGGGACAGTGCAGAGGGAACCCCACAGGGCTTTTCCAGCTTTAGAGAGAACAGGCTACCTGGAGAACTGAGCCAGAATCCTCCCCAGGGCAGAGGAAGACAGGGAGAGAGGTGGGTGACCATCTCCTGTTGGCAGATTTTTCTCTTAATTAAAAAAAAA
>VXBI01013414.1:47090-166339 GCA_013397375.1 Toxostoma redivivum | reverse complement strand
GGGAGGTTTTTTTCTTGAATAAAAAAAAAAAAAAAAAAAAAAGCAAAGCCTCAAAGAAGCACAACAGAAGGAAACTCTTCTGGCAACGAAACCGGAGGTTTGGGTACGTTACAGAAACTGCGTCTGCTACTGTGTCACTGCTACAGGTCTATGAGCTGATCCACCAGCAGCAAAGACCTGGCTATGTTGGGAAGACTGGACTCAGAGCTTCCACTGTTGTTTCTAGAATGCCCACCTGAAAGTGTGAGAGATAGGAATTCAGTATTGAACAGGACACACACACACACGACAGTTTCAGAAGTTGAAGATCAAGAAAGAAGGAAAAAAGTCAAAGCAAAACAGAAAACTTGCTCATGCTCTTCTCATTATTTGTATCATGATAGCAAAGAACCCCCTGCTCGCTCTTCCACCCTCTCCCCCCAAACCAAACCAGCACAGCAGCCAACAAATCCTTACAAACCCATTCTTTCCACAAACTTTATCCAGAACCCTGTCCTTACTAAGGGATCTCCAAAACAATTCAAGGACCCCCACAGCCCACAGAAAGGACAGGTCAAAGTTTTTAAATCTTGAAATCTAGTTGCAATTTTAGGAGCATCTTTGGGTGCTTTGAGCTGCTTCCAGGAGAACTGGGCTATTGTGGGACCTTCTGCAGCAGGGACTTGGACACTAAAGGACAGAACAACAGAATGGTTTAGGCTGGAAAGGACCTTAAAGACCATCTGGTTCCAACCCCCCAGGATGCTCCCCTGCACTCAAGGTGGCCTGTCTTTGGCCCAGCCCTGGGAGAAATCTCTGACTTCCAGCAGCAGCAGAGTTTGTATGTCTGAACTGTTTCTAACGTGTCATCCTCTGAAAGCCAAGACTAGTGCAGAGCAGGGGTTCAGCACGTTCCTGCCGTGACCAAAAATGGGAGGTAGGGAAGCCAAAAGGTCTCATGACCAAAAAAGAAAAAAACAAAACAAAACAAAACAAAACCCTTTAAAAAAAACACATTAAAAAAAGTCCTGGATTTGTCTTTAAACCTCCACAAGTATATCAAAAGCTGTAATCAAAAAATCCTCTCAGTGGGGTGACTGTAGAGAGGGGACCCAGTTCACTGATCTTTCACTGGCCAGGAGTGAAATGCTGCCTGCTGCTGTCCCTAAAGAGCTGAAAGCACAGCACAGTTGGTGCTGCTAAGCCATCAGTGCTGCTGGTTCCTCACACCCCCCGTGGGGCTGAAACTGCTGGCAAAGATCTCCTTAAGGGCATCTGGTGCCAGAATGGTGAAAGGGAGCAGCTGTCCAGTCACTGCCCTACAGACTCTGCCTGCCCAGAACTCCTCAGGGGAGGTGGGGACATGGACCAGACTTCTCACACAGTTCCCACCTTGGGAAGACACCAACCAGAAGTGGAAAAAACCTCAGTTTCAGCAGGAGTTTTGGGCTCTAAAGGATTATCATCATCCTCATTCTTTCTTGGGCCTCATGCCAAGCTCAATTAGAAGACCAAAGGCTTGGGCAGTAAGAAGGTGGGAGGACACAGCTCTCACTGCATTCAGCCACTGAGGGGTCTGTGCCCTCCTGGCAGGCTGGGAGAAATAACCCCATGGGAACTCAATTACTGCATGTCTGGTTTGGGACATGGAAATCTCCCAAGCAGAGAATCTACAGAAATTTCAAGGCCAAGGTATCTCACTAAACACCACACTGATAGTATCTCACAGCTCAGGATTTAAACTAGCCACATGTGCTGCAGCACCACTGCCCCAAAACTAATTTATATATTCACTGTTTGCCTTTTTTCCTTCCCTTTTTCAGTCCCACATCCTGGCTTACCTTGTGAATTTTTGGATATCAACACTGGAATTGGGTCAAACTCATCTTCTGTCACTTTTTCAGAGCCCTCAGGAGCATCAAAGCCTGATATCAGGTTAGTATCTTCTGCAGCATAGAAGAGAAATAAGGGTAAAGAAGCAAAGACAGCAGAGAGGCTGGTTAGAATTGCCAGGAAGTGTTAGAACATCTTAATGTTTTCAGAGACAGCATTTAGAAGCAGGAGTTTTATTCAAAAGGTGAAATAAAGTTGGTAAGTCTGGGTAGGAAAGAAGAGAGGCAATGAAATACAGAAATGGAAGGGATCAAACCAAACCAAGCAAGCCAAGTCACAAGACCCAGAACAAAACCTGACCAGTCTGAAGGCTCAGCTGGACAGTTGGAAGCCGTGGCAGAGGCCTGGGGTAAGCTCCCAAGGACTGAAGGTGTTCTCTGTCATGAGCATGGTGAGAGAGCTCAGTCTGGCTCTCTGGCTCCCAGCTCTCCCATGCACAGGGAGAGGAAAAGGGCTGGGGAAAAAAAATAAAAAAAAAACCACAGAAGAAATTCCAGTCATCTACATGAGACAAAACCCTGAGCTTTCACCCGTAGCAATAAAATAAGAGAGCAAAATGAAGTCAGATTTCCAAGGAGTTTACCTGCCTAGAGAGTACCCAGATGCTGTGAGAGATTTTCTAGAGGCCCCAGGGAGCCTCTTTGGAATTATCTGGGAGATAATTCCATTGATTTCAAACCACATCAGCTGCAGTTCAACACTTGGTGGGAGGCACTTTCAACCATCTCCAGAGATGAGATGACTTATCCATCTCATCAGGCAATTATGTATCTTCAGAGCCTCTCACACACTCCCTAGGCATCACTACTTGCTCCTTTAGACACCTCAAATATCCTCCCAAATCTGCTCCTCAACTCCTGGATGAAGTATTTCTGAAAGCCCAGCAAGGACACATCAACCCAACAGTTCTGGTGAACAGGACCATTCCTGTCTGACTCCTGTTGGCAATGAGAGATTTCTACCTAAAGCTGACCAAGATTTACCAGGTTTGGGGAGAGACGAGGCAAGAAAGCCCTCGTGGAACTACTCTGTGCTCTGGAGGATCAGACCCAGGGAAAACAAACCCCAAGTATTTTAGGAGAGCGGTGCAAAGTGTCCACAACACAAAACACACAAAAGTTCATCTAAACAGGAATGGCCACCGTGACCTCTCTGCTCCCAGAGTTATTTATTTGTGCCTCTTCCCAACAGCCTGGGAGCTCCTACAACGATTCCACTTCCATGGCATTTCCACACACGGCTGCCCACAGCTCCAGAAGCACTGCCCAGCTGTGGACAACCCTGGCCAATGTCCCCACCTGGGCACAGCCCCTCCAAAGCTCTGGAACTCGGCTCAGTGACTTGTGCCACCCCAGGGAGAAACCTCCTCCCCCCTCTCACACACAGAGCCTGGTGCTGAATTCAGCAAATGCAAGTTCAGAGACTCTAAAGGCTCAGCACCAACCCCAGGACCAGCAAAGGGCCCAGTGATGGACAAGGAAAGGCTGCAGTGGCAAGGCTGAAGGATCAGCCTGCTCAGAGCCCAGATCCCACTGATAAAGGATCAGAGCATGGCTGCTTTTCCATGATCCCACTGATAAAGGATCAGAGCATGAATGCTCTTCCAGCCCTCTTGGTCCCACTGGTGCCAGGAGCGCTGCAGCTGCACAGGCTGGTGACACCCAGGGACAGCAGCACCTGTCCCAGGGGTGTTTTCATCACCAGCACCAGCACTGGATAAACTCAGCAAATAATAGCGAGACTAATGTTCAGTTAATAACCACACTCAGAGCTACAAATGAGGGTTTCAAAACAACCCCTCAGTGAGTTCTGGAAGATTTTAATACCATGCCCCTACCCCCCACTAACAGCATCACTTTCCTCATCACACGTGAGCCTTTCCCATCCCAGAAGGAGCAGCAGCACAGCCCTGGGAGAGCCATGCAGTAAATTCATTTTCTCATTAAGCCACACCAGCACATCTGGGCTTTGCTGTGTCCCAGGCTGGAGCAGTAACTGCTCCACACACATTTCAATGCAAAATAAAGTGGCACAGGCGTGTATTACAGCACTGAGCAATTAAAACTGCTTGTTTAACCCAAAAGCTCTATGGAAAGCACAGACTCATTCTGTGTTGCCATCAGGTATAAAATCTGATTACAGACTTTTTGCAGCAATTCCTCCAAGGCCAGAGCATTTCTGTTGCTCCAGGGGTACTCACCAAGTGAGCAAAGCACACCCCAGCTCTGAGGGGCACCCAGGAATCAGCACTGCTGCTCTGGGCCTCTCTTTCAAAGCAATAAATAGCCCACAAGTCCTGGCCTTCCCCCTCAGGTTCTCATTCATATTTGCTGGGACACTACAGCTGGACTTAAGAGCTTCTCCTGATAAGGACTACATTCTCTAGGGCTAGAGGAGCTCATCTACCTGGGATGCTAACTTCAATAAACCAAAAAAAAATTCCTTTTGTTGCAAAAACTTGTGACAGATGATTATCAGGCTCCCTTCGAGAACTAATAGTGCAGAAAAAAAAACACAAGTCTCAAATCCCAGAAGGAAAAAGCAGATGCAGAATGCATTCACTGAGGAAGGGCTACACACAGAGCCCACCCTTCCTGCCTGCTGGAACCCCACTCCATGAAAAACAACACCATTTTTTATAAACTCTGTCTTTACAGTCAAGCTGGATATTTGATTTTTTCCCTCCTTAGTACTTCAGTGCATATTCCAAGTTTGAGCAGCTTGG
Organism: Toxostoma redivivum; assembly: GCA_013397375.1. Classification (NCBI taxonomy): domain Eukaryota; kingdom Metazoa; phylum Chordata; class Aves; order Passeriformes; family Mimidae; genus Toxostoma; species Toxostoma redivivum. The sequence goes on along the minus strand of VXBI01013414.1, from coordinate 161,742 downwards.
GAAAAAAAAAAACAAAGCAGTGGCTTGGGGACAATAAAACACCAGAACAGGTCAGAGCATCTGTTTCTGTAAACCAGGAGCAGCTTCACATCAGCTCCAGGCCAGGGACAGGAGGACCAGTTTACCTTTGTGAGGCTGAGCTGCAAAAGCTATGGGAGCAAACTCATCCAGGAGGTCAGCAGCAGGGTTAGAGAGCAGAGAACAGTCAAGCAGAGAGTCTTCCCCAGTGAGAGAGTCTGGATCCAGGTGGGCATCCCAGGGTGGCATTGAACAGGACACAAAGAGTGTTAAGCTCACATCCCCACACTCCCCTTCACCCACACACAGGGGACGAGCACAGCTTTGGTGCAAAGCCAGCACAAACGCTGCCATTTCTTCTGATGGAAGGGATTCCACTGCTCCCAGTGAGGGCACAGTCCCAGCACCCCCAGCTGGGGTTTCTGTCTCTCTGAAGCTGAACAGACACAGGAATCCCACAGAGCCAGGTTTAAGTGGGAGCTCTGCAGAGAGAAGAGCTTCAAACCCAGGGCACTCCCACCAGATACCTCTGAGAAGAGCTCAAGTCCATTTGCTGTGGCAAGTGGCCCAATCAAGGCTGCACAATGAGAAAGGGTCAGGCGTTGCTTCTTGCCCCCCTGGGACAAATCAGTGACTGCTCCTGAGTTCTGAATCACTTCATGGGAGCAATGCACTAGCACCTACAGGTCTGTGATGTGGGCTCAAGGAACACTGTGCCAAGGAATCACAGAACCTCCTGAGTAGGAAGGGACCTACAGGGAACAGAGCCCAGCTCCAGCCCTGCACAGACACCCCAAAATCCCACCCTGTGCATCCCTGGGAGTGGTGTCCAAACGCTCCTGGAGCTCTGGCAGCCTCGGGGCCATGCCCATTCCCTGGAGAACCTGGGCAGTGCCAGCACCCACTGGGGTAAGAACCTTCTCCATTCCTCCCAAGGAGATGAGGAACCACAGAACACTCCCTGAGCATGGCCTCCAGGCAGGCCCAGGTGCCAGCAGTGGAAGAGCACCCCTGTGGAAGCAGCCAGAGCTCTCTGGTCCTCAGAGCCCCCCAGCCCCTCCTGCCTCACCAACCTGTTCTGTTGGACGCCACCGACTCGCTCTGGGACACGAGGCGCTGGGGCAGAGGGGCCTCCAGCCCCGGGATGAGGCTCTCCACAGCCACGTCAGCTTTTCCTTTCCACAGGGACACAGCAGCACAGGAGAAGCCAGAGGTTAGTTTGCAAGGAAAAGCAGAAGAAGGAACTGAGGTAGGAGTTGTCTGAATCCTTTACTGACCCTGTAGTATGTGTCAGCTCAAGGGTTTGTTTGGTTTTAAACCCTGCCTTCAGCTTTTATTTGATTTTATTTATTTAAATTTGTACAAGCCCAATTTGAAATACCCAGAGAGTGGAACAGCAGGTTGCTAACACCTGCCCTGCAGCTGAACAGGAAGAAAATATCCACAAGAGCCTTGTCCAGCAAAAGGAAAACAGTGACCATTGGAGTCCCCTTGCATTTAGAGTAACTCATCATTAAAATTCAGACAACTGGCAGAAACTGCCAAAGTAGAAGTAGTTTTACTATTACAGGGAGTCATGTCCTTCCTCTCTATCAGAGCCAGAGGTCACACGAGCCCAGCTAGGACACCAACCCCCAAAAGCAGCTGATGGAAACAGCCTGCAATCACTGTCTTCAGTGCACTTGGCAAGTGGATAGAAACACAATTCTGCAGCACTCCAACATCCTGACCCTGCTGCACCCAGGCCCACAGCAGTCTAGCATGTTTTTTCCCAGCACTTCCCAGGTCCAGGGAATGCTGTCCTTCCTCCTCATCCTGCTGAGGGTCCATGAAGACACACCAGCTCAGTGCTTGGGCCATGTTTAAGTACAAAATCTTGACAAGAAATAAAGGTATTTTTGCCATCTTCTTCTTCAATCAGCAATTAACTTTTCTTCTACCAAGAGAACACCCAAGGCACAGCTGTGCCACATCACTGCCAGATCAGTGCAGACACCAAAACCTCACTGCTCAGTGCCCATCTCTGGCAAAGAGAAAAGGCAGATGTGTCTCAGCATGATCCATTCCTTCCCTCCCACTGTCTGCCCAGCAGCAGGGGCTGTTCTGGGAGCCAGGGGTGCACAGGATGAGCATGCAGGGCAGGACAGCAGTGTGACAGGAGGGGACAGGGCTGGGGGCTTTACCATTGACAGCGTCTGACGTGCTGCCGAAAGGGTCAGCCAGAGGCAGGAGCTCGGGGAGCAGGAGCGCAGGCTCGGGAGATTTGAGTCCCTCAATCAGTTTTTCTGGGGCAAGCAGGAAGAGGAGGAAGGGAGGCAACAGAGAGAAAAAGCAAAAGAAAGAAAAAGACAACATTAATGAGGTGCTCAGTTCATGGCTCACTGTGTCCTAGAGGAGCCTCTGCAGCATGGGCTGTGCAAATGGCTCCAGTACAGAACCCTGAGTGGCCTGGGCTGCAAAGGACCTTCCAAAGCTCATCCAACCCCTGCCGTGGGCAGGGACACCTTCCACAAGCCCACCTTGCTCCAAGCCCCAAGGGTCCAACCTGGCCTTGGATACTTTGAGTTCACAGACTGGTGTTATTGTTTAGTATGCAAAGAATCCCTCTCACAACTGCACAAAAGCACAGGAATTCTGCTGTATAAGACTTGTTCTCAGGAACACCAAAGAAAAGCTTAAGTTACACTGCTACATATGTGGGAATAATATCCATCCTTTTCTACTGCCCAATATAAATAATAAAATAGTCTGATGTCTTTGGAACTGCTTATTCAAAGCAGGACAAATTCATGACAAAGCCAACACTTGAAGCAACCAGGATGAGAAGGAAACCTAAAAATCAGCCCAAGAGGCAGCTGTTATATCATTACAGGCCTGAAGAATGTCAACTGAAAGGAAAAATGTGATGGAAACAGCAGCCCTAATACACAAGGAATGCTTCCCAATAAGTAAGAATATCCATTTTAGAGGCTGGATTTGCATCCAGTGCCATTCCTGGCTTGTGTGGCACAGAGGGGGGCAGAGGGGACAGGCTGGGAGCACCAAGGGATGTTAATGCTGTCAGAGGGGCTAAGGAGTTGGTTATGGGGTGCTGGGAAAACAGCACAAGAGAGCTGTGGGGACAAGGAGACAGGGAACATGCTCCATTCCAGGCAGACTCTTCCCAAGGGCCTGTCAGTGCCCAGCTCCTCCCAGGGCACCCCCCTGCAGCTTCACACCCACACACAAAGCAACCATTCCTGCCAGATCCCATTTCCAGGTGTCCTGCTCCTCCTCCCTTACCTTCACAACAGTTTTCTTCTGTTCCAACTGTGCAGATTTTCCCTGTGACACACTGGAACTGCCCCAGACAGGTCCCAGAGTTGCCTATGGAGCTCAGCCATGTTTTTAACCACACACATTCTGAGAATAACCGTGGTATTCTCCCCACGTTCATTTTCCCTCCTGCCCCAGGGCACAGCAGGTTTTATGCAAAGCTTTAGGCTGTCAGTGGTTCTTTGCCTGATTTTGTTTCTTGTCTCACAAGATCTCCTTTCCTGCCTCCTTCAGTGCTGGTGCTGATCTGCCAGTGCTGTTTCAGGCACCCCTCAGTGCATGATTTAAAAGCACTTTTATCCTCTTGCCGTGAGGCTGAGGAGTTCAACAAAACAAGAAGGTGTCAGGATGAATGGGAAAGGAGATAAAGTGCCTCAAATCCAATAGACAAACCCAGATCATTCCTGTGCAGACACACTAGCCCCAGGATAAACAAGGTTAAGAAAAGGTAACCCATTACAGAGGTATTTGACCTCACAGAGCTCCTGAAGGGCTCTCGGGGTGGGCCTTCATCAATTCCAGCTAGGAAATGTGTGTTTACACACATTCGTGCTCATTGTGCTCCCACTTGGAGCTGCTGCCTCTTGGGGATCCCCTCTTCATCAGTCAGCCTGTGGAAAACCTGCCAGATGCTTTCCAGCTGCAGGGAAGTGAGTCTGACCCAGTTCAGGATGAGCTGACCACTGCCAACCATTTTCTGTTGGGTTTTCTGCTTTGCCCCATTTCAGCCCTGCCAGGGCAGGTTGGCTGGGGCTGTGCAGCAGCAGGGAGACCATGGCAAGCTTTTAGAAGGTGTCTCAGCTTAAAAGCACAGAGAGGGATTTAAAAGTGCCCTCTCAGCCCCTTCCTGAGGAAGAGCCCAGCCACACACTGCAGGCTCTAAGAAAGAACGTGAAATATTTGTCAGTGTTCCTCACAGTAAGAAATTACTGAGGGTTTCCTATCAGAGTAAGCAAAACAGCTGCAGGAAAAGCAGAGCAAGAGACTGCAGCTGATGGGTCTTGGAGCATCCCCAAGAGGCTGATGCTGGTGGCTTCAGAGCCTGGAAAACCAAATCACTTCCTCCAGGAATGAAAGTAAGAGCCTCTCCTCTGATGTGCACCCACATAAGGAGGAGGTGAAGCCATTGAATTAACTCTGGATTCATCTCTTGGGACAAGCAAACAGGCCAAACCCCATGCACTGGCTGAGAACACAGCTTTGGACAATGCAGTGAGAAAGTGCTGACCTTCTCTTCAGACCCCTTTTCTAACACATGCACAGACCTGAGGGAGTTTGCAGTCAGTCAGCTTGCTCAGATTTTGCATCTGCAACCAGAGACTCTGTTGCCATGCTGCTTTTATTGCTGGCCACACACCCCTTCAACCACAAATACATTTTAAGAAACACCAGAGTTAGGAAAAAATATCAAACAAGAGATGAGGGAGGCAAAGGGGCTTTGGGTTAGAGCAGGCTATTAGAAACAAGAACTCCTGAAAACTTGCAAGTTAAAAGGGAGCAGAGGGCAGAGCTCTGTGCCAAGGTGATGACACTGAGGCACATGCCCAAGGCAGGAGGGGCAGCAGCACTGCACACACAGGGCTGTACTCACTGCAGGGCTGCCCTGGGACAGCACACACAGCTCAAGAGAGCACACAGCAGAGTCCTCTCCTCCGGGGGCCAGCTGGGAAAGAGAGACACGGCTGTGAAAGTCCTGCCAGGCCAGCAGGTGGGAAGGGAGGGAAATCACCAGTGTGGGCACAGGCTTGTCATGGGGAGGGCTTCTGCCTGCTGACTGATCAAGGGTTAGCAGCTTAAAGGAGGCCCTGCATGGTATTCAGCAACAGAGTCCCTGGACTAGCCCAGGGAAGGCACTGCACTTCCATTCTCCTGATGGTGAAATGAGATTGATTCTTAATAGCATGGGCAGAAAGAGAAGGGGAATAAAGGCAAATGGAATGCTTTGAATGCACAGGGCTTTGCAAACACCATGGAGGGTAACAGCACAACGCTTAACAGTGGCTCCTTAGGAGATCAAAATCAAGCAATTTTAGTTTCATGTTCAAGAGCTCAAGTATTCATAAAATAATAAATTCTCCCCCCTAAGATCAAACTCAAAGCCCAGACAGAACATTGGATGCTCTTTACACTCATTTAGTTGGGATTCTCATGGTCTGCTGGCTTTGTTGCTTTAAATCATAACACCACCACCTTGTCCTCTCAGTAAATACAGCAATAAATCCATCAAGTTCCTACATGAGCAGTTGGCCTTTTGCATTTTCCCAACTCAAGATATAAACTCAGATCATTAGTGCACACCCACAGTTGCTGTGCATGCCTAATTGTGCATGTGCAATTACTTTATCTCAATGTGTCATCTTGGTACAAATAAATTCTCAGCAGAAATACAGTTGTTTATTACAGTTGTTATAAACATCCAGGCATAGCTGGGCACCCAGTTATCTTCTCAGAATTTACAGGCCTGGAGTAGAGTTACGGTGATTAAAAACATCAAGTATTTTGTTCCCAAAAAACCAAAATACCCTCCTACATCAGTCAGAGTGACCCCACAGAGTTCCCCTGACCAACACCCCAGGATTAGTCAGTGGCAAAGCCTGAAATAAGCTCATTAAGAACAACTTGGCTCATTTTCCTGCACATACACAAGGAAATATGTTTTCAGCATGAATATTTAATTTTCCTTTACTTTAACAGATGTTTTGCCATATTTTTACATCCCTCTTGCCAGCTCCTCTTACTAGTTACAACTCCACTGAGAGCTGCAGCCATTACACAGGGGAGGAGGAGGGACACACTGAACACCACCCACTGGCACCTGACTGCATCTGTCCTGCAAGGGGGGAGAGGCCAGGGCTCTGACCAACGCTCAGGTGATGCCACCTGCACCTCCAGGTGCCAAGGGGAGGAGGTTTGTGCCTAAGCAGAAAAAGCAGCTGAGCTTTAGCCAGGCCCTCAGCTACTGCAGGGCTAGAAGGCAGAGACCCCAGGACTGGCTCTGTAGGACAAACAGGGCTAACACCCAGCAAAACCTCACCCATGTACTGAAACCCTCCCTGAACAACACTGCCCTGTAGGTTCAGGGTGCAGGTACACACTCCCACTTCTGAAAGGGCCATGCATCCTCCCAGCTGATAAAGACAGAGGTAAAATGTTTTCAAAACAAGGAGATGCACTATCAAAGCTTAAAAATATTCCAAACAGAAAGCAAATATTCAGCTGCTTCTGCACAGAGCTGTCAAGGTGCTGTGCTGGAGCCTGGAGTCACTCCCAGCTCTGCTGACCACTGCAAACACCTGAGCAGCACAGCCCTGGGCCAAGCTCTCTGTGCTGGGGATGTTCCTCACAGGTAACACTGACACAGAAGAACACTGCTGGATGACACACACAGCCTGAGTTCAAATCCAAAAGTTTGATCTTTTCTGCTGAATTTACAAGCAGACAACCCCTCCTAGCTAAGGGCTAGCCTGTAGTCCTTATTATTAGCCTGAAAATATTAATGAGCTCCTGGCCTCAGGTTTTACTTTAAAAAGAACAAACAAATGAAAATGTCTTTGCAGGAACCCTCAAGGCCAACAAAGCCAGGTCTCCTGCATGTCCTGGCCTCATGGAAGGGGATCCACTGCACTGAACAGAAGCATAGGCAGCAGGGAGAGCAGCAAGAGCAGGGTTAGCACCTGCCTGCAGAGGTCCACAACCAGGCAGGTTCAGATCTGCAGAAGGAGCAACCTGGCACCACAGAGCCTGCACCCACTGCTGCTCTGACGAGCTGCCTCCAGAGCAGGGGTGGCAATTCCTCCACAGGGGTTTCTCTACTGGAAGGAATTCCAGAGCTCCCACAGCTGAGGCTGCAACTGCTGCTCAACAGGGTCCTGCTCTGTGGAGATGCAACAGGGAAAATACTTTGGTGTCCAGTTGTGAGCTGAGGATGCTGGTGGGGAAATAAATGGTCTGGGTCATTTCAGTCAGGACAACCAACACTTCCAGTAGTAGTTGGGGGGAAGGAAAAAGGAAAATGTTCAGTCAGCTGCCTTCTGTGGATTGTTTTCAAGGTAGAGCTGGGCAGGTCAGCTCATGGCAGTGCTCACATAGGGAACAGACTCCAAGTTTTGCTTCTACTCTCAAACTGCATTTATGGGTAAAATCCCTTTTGGACCAAACCACCTTTCTTCTGCTCTGAGCATTCACCAGAAGGAAGCAAATTCCACAGTTATGGATAAAAGGTTTCTTTTTTTCCTGAATTGCTCAAGTCTCCATGGAGAGATGCCACCTTCAGAGTACATTTTGAGGCTTGGGTCCTCCAAACCACCAGTGACCCAGAGCGTGGGCTAAGGACAAGGGTGGGAGCTGCGGCTGTGCTCTGGGGCTCACTGACGTGGGACCTGCCACACACATTCACCAGAGGGCTGAGAGAGGCTCCAAGATAAAAACATTCCCATATTCCAAATCCCACCGATTTGCAAATAAGCTCCTAAGCACTTACATAATCTTGTGCTAAAAAGTGTTGGCTGCTGCAGTCAGAAATGTGCACAGAGAAGGCTTAGAAGCAGCACTGCAAAGTAAATGAAATAGCACCAACTGCACTGGAAAATCTTGCCAAATCAGAAAAGGTCACATGTAACTTGTGCTTCACAAGATGCTCAGATTTGCAAGAGACTTTGGAAGCCAAAGAAACACTGACTTTTACAGGAAACAAAGATTAACGAAAATAAAACCTACAATTTCAATGTTGGAGACAATTTGAAAACAGCTTAAGTCAGAACAGGTATTTAATTACCCTGGGGATTACTTCTCATAGAATCTTGGAATGGTTTATTTTGGAGGGACCTTAAAGCCTACCTCATTCCACCCCCTACCATGGGCAGGGACACCTTCCACCATTCCAGGGTACTCCAGGCCCCATCCAGGCTGGCCTTGGACACTGCCTGGGATCCAAGGGCAGCCACAGCTTCTCTGGGCACCCGGTCCCAGGGCCTCCCCACCCTCCCAGGGAACAACTCCTTCCCAGTATCACATCTAACCCTGCCCTCTGGCAATGGAAAGCCATTCCCTGTGTCCTGTCCCTCCAGGCCCTTGTCCCCAGCTCTCCTGGAGCCCCTTTAGGCCCTGGAAGGGGCTCTGAGGTCTCCCTGGAGCCTCCTCTGCTCCAGATTGAACAACTCCAACTCTCTCAGCTCCCTCTCCTAGGAGAGGTGCTCCAGCCATCCGATCACTTTTGGTTTTGAATGCTGAGCCTCTAAAGACACCAACATTTTTGGCATTAGGAACAATGAGATAACCCCAGGCTCTGCCATGAAAACCATCCCCACTGCCAGCGAGTCCAGCAGAGCCTGGCAGCGCCCAGGATTTCAAGTGTGCCTACAAACAGAACCAGAATATCAAGAGGACAAAACAAAGCCCAAGACTCTGCCCCCCTCCATCCCCTCAGCTCTGTTACCTGGGGTGTCAGATAACGGGAGAGGAATGAAAGGATCAGGCACAGTCAGAAGAGGAGGGCTAGAGTCCAAACTCAGAATGTCTTTCGTTTTTTCAGCTGGCAGAGAAGAGGAAAGAAAAAGAAAAGGAAGAGTGAACAGAGAAGAGGAAAGGAGAAAGCACAGAGCAAAACCCCAGCACAGGTACAGCCCCAGCTCTGCCCTGACACAACCACACACAGGCACACTCTGACCAAATGTACTACTCAAAAGAATAAAAAAACCAAACAAAACCACTGCTACCATGTGGTTCTCCAACACAACTTAACCTGCAGATCCCAGAACATTCCCTGGCAGGGAAGAACTGTTATCTGCCATCACAGCAGCATGGGAAGGTGAAAAAGGACAACAAAAGGACAAAAGGACACAAGGCCCATGTGGGGCCTCTACAATAAAAGCTGCACCAGCCAGGCTGGGACAGGCTCCTGTCTCTGAGGAAAGAAAGAGAAGGGATAGAATAGCCCAGCCCAGCACCAGTATTTCCAAGATACCTTCCTATGCCAAACTCCAGGACTGGAAAGTCAAGGGCACATTTTAAAGACAGACACTGCCAGGACTGACCATGGTACAGCAACCACAGAGCCCAGGGCACACAGGTCCTCCTCAGGCTTTGCAGAGAGTGCTTTACAGCTCAACATGGAACTCCTGCTGCTCAGCATCATCCACAAAGGCTGATGGAACATCATAAACTGCTCACAGCTGGACAAACTCAGAAAGCAGCTCCCCAGGAGCACTCCCGTGTCACAGACTTCAACTCCTTAATTCCCCGGTAAGAACCAACATACCAAGCTCAGTTATAAGCTCCCCTAAATCTCCTTTTATAAATAGAAATAAGCATAAATGGATTTGTCAGTCCTTGCCCCACAAAGGATTCTTCAGTCTCTTCCCAGACTCCTCTCACCAAGAGTTGTTTTCCTTCTGTGAGCAGAGGCATCAACCACATGCATTTTTACCAGGGGGGAGATCCCTGGCATTTGGAGCTCCTGGAAGCAGCTTTCCACCTCTGTGCTTGGCAGGTCTGAGCTGCCTTCAGTGAGAACTGAGGCTGCAGGATTAGAAATGAGCAGCAGCACTCACCAAGGGGTTTTGGCATAGAAGGGGCTGCTCACAGCAAAACCTCGGGACACAAGGACCAAAGGAGACAAGGACCAAGACACCAGACAAGGCCCCACAGGCAGAGGACTCTGCAGAAAAACTCCTCAGATCAGCCAGGGACTCTGGAGCCACACAGCCCAGCCAGTGCAGAAATTACTGCCTTCATCACTGAACATGTCAATTATGAGACTGTGCTCTCCTCTGAGAAGTTTCCCTGCTCACTCATCCCTGCTGTCCTCCTCACTCTGCAGAAGAGACATTGTTATCACTGTTCCTCTGCTCCTCCAAACAAATCAGGAGCTCTGACCAACACCTCTAACCTTCCCTCACTGCACACAGGTTTTACTCTTTATTATGAACTCCATGGAACTTCCACACGCTAAGAAGCTCCCTTGGGAACTTAAGGGGCTCGGTTTCTTCCCTCACCACAAGCCTCACCTCTGCCTCCACACAGTGTCCTGACTCTGCCACCCAACTGTGACAAGAGAATGCACTCTCCTGAAGCACCAACCCTATTGCCTGCAGTTCTCAGTGCCCAGTCTGTATCAGTTTACCTTCCCTTTCAAAGGGGTTCTGACAAGAGCTGCCATTGCATGCTGTTCATGTTCACAGACTCACCTGGCCCAGCAGTGAAGGAAGAGCCACCAAACGCATCGGCCGGGGCTGCGGACGCAGCCGGCTGGAACCCCGGGATCAGGTTCTCTGTGGAACTGCCTGCCTTTTCCGGAGCCTTCCCTGGAATGCAGACCCAGAGTTAGGGGAAAAACTTCTATTCTGAAAGTAGGCTGTTCCACTAAGTGACTTAAGTCTCTTCCTGCAAATCCCAACTTGCAGAGGAAGCAGAGTTTAAACTGCAGCTTCCACAGGCACCTGAGCAGGGACACTGTCAAAGCAGCTTGTACCTCTGCCTTTGGGGCACCACTGAACTGCAAACAGAAACAAACTGGAAGGATTTAGCCAGAGGACTGTTAATTATACGGGGCACCCAAGCAGTCCCTGCCCAAAAGGATCCCCAGTCCATGGCTTCTCCCCATGCCAGAGTAGGCAGGTGTTAAAGCACCCCACAGACCTACCATCCCCCAGCTTTGCAAAGTCCTTGTTCAGCAGCTCTTCAGCTGTGAGCTTGGAGAAGTTGTCATCATCAAAGGGGTTCCACGTGGACACATCAGGAGGGTTGTAGACGTTCTGCTGTGAGGTCCTTGGCGAGCCCGAGGGCGTGGTGGAAGCAGATCTGGATGTGATCATCCCAAACAAGAGCCATTAACCTCCCATGTGAAACCCTCTGGCCAGCTGCTCCAAGCTACTACACTCTAATGACTTCCCAATTAAAACATCCAGTGTAAGTTACTGCAGTCCCATGATCAGAAGCTTGGAAGCACTGAGGTTGAGCACCCACATCTCAGGGGTTAAAACCGGCATCCCAAGCATCCCATCAGGAGCAGCAGTGCCAATGGGAAGGCTTCTTGCCTGCAGACACTGTAAAAGTGACCAAGCTCACTCCTAGGGAATCAGAGCCCCGTTGAGATCTCCAAGATGACCAAGTCTAATCTTCAGGAAGTGCTGATGTCAAGCAGCGAGAATGAAGTGCACACCAAGGGTGTGGCTGAAAAGACACTGCCTTTTGTGAGCCAGAGAAGACCCTGGTCACCCAAAGATTTTTGGGAGCTCGGACAACTCATGAGGACTTTGGGGCAAATCTTCCAGCACCTCCTGCCAAGCCCTAAATGGAGATCTTGAAGGCAAAGACTCACTCCAGAGTTTTGTGCCTACCAGAGCTTTGCATCAAACACCTCCTAGAGTGTGACCCAGCCCTCGCTCCACACCCCACAAAGGGGCCCTGGGCACCTACTTGGACTTGTTGAGGCTGAGCCCCCACCCCAGGCCCTGGGCACGTACTTGGACTTGTTGAGGCTGGCCTCAGCAGCCGCAGCCTGCAGCAGCTGGGTGGATTTGCTGGCGGGCACACCGAACACGGCGCTGTGGGTGACGTCGCTGAGGATGCGGCGATGCCCCGCACGCTGTGCCTTGGGCGAGGACGGCGGCGTGAGCGAGCCCAGCTTCTGGCCCTGTGCTGGGGCCGGGCCCTGAGCCTGCTGCTGCTGCTGCCTCACCTGAGCCTGAGCCTGCCAGGGGAGAAAAGCACAGTGCCCGCACTCAGAACAGCAGCCATGGGGAGAAAACAGCTCCTGCTGGAGCACCCAGTGCTCCCAGTCATGGACTGGGGACAGTCTGGAGGGGAAAAACTAGACGAACAAAGGAACCATGGCAGGAGGGTATTTGCTGCTCTGCAGTATATCAGCATTACTGCACAGGCAGAGTCTCTCCCCTTTCTGTGGTGCAGCTCTGGACGTAAAACCTCCAGTACGACTTGGCAAAGGCTGTCTGGGCTCAAACCTGCTCAAGGGTAGAGAGGCTGAGACCCAGAGCAGAGGTGGAAAGAACTCAGACCTCAGTGCATAGGAGTCTTGTACAGGGATATGGTGAAAGGCAGCACTGCCTTCAGCACGTAACGTGAGACTGGGTCAAATGCCTCCACTCCTCCTGGGTGAAGGTCTTGCGCAGAAATCTTGTGCAAAAAACTTTCTTTTAGGGAAAGGTAAAAAAAAAAAAAGGAAACAAGGACCACACGAGCAACATTTGTCATTAAAATATGGAGGAGAAAACCAGGCACATTTGGTTTAGGCGTGAGCCAAGACAGCCCAGCTACAAACCCTGTGGAAGCTGCAAAGGGTTTCCTCACACTGATTCTCTTTTTCCATTGCCTTAGTCTTGTGTTACACTCACAAACTCATAAATACTTGAAATACAGTTTTGTAGTGATAAACAACAGCACCACTTGCGATTGTGTGATTTTTCACAATCTGTCTGCCAGGGAGATACCACTGCTGGATTTAAAACAGGAAAACTGGAATACAAGGAGCACCAACCTGTGCATGTCACCTCCCCTGCCTGGGCACTACATCCCTGTTCCCAGGCCTTTTCCAACCAACATGAAGGGCTTGAAAAGACCTAAGCGGGCAACAGGAGAGAGGTGCTCAGTGTGGTGCTGAACCTGGTGGCAGAAGGCAAACAATGAGGAGCTGTCCTGCTTTTCCTATGGCATCCCAGCACACTCACTCACTGCAGAGAGACAGAGGGCCCTGCCTGCTCCCCATGCACCCACCTGCTATGTAGGTCACTGCAGAACAGGACATTTGGTGCTGAGAGACAAAAGGGCAGCGCTGAAATCACCACAGGAATGAAGGCAGAGCTTATTAAGCTGGAATCTCCCAACGTGAAAAGGTTTTGAAAGGCCTGGCTAGGTGTCTTCTGCTCAGAGACTCTGCTCTGCAGAAACTGAGCTTCACTACCATTTTTTAAATGAGCCAACCACTGGTTTTCCCTCCTGACTGGTGCAGGAGCAGGAAAGAGTCCAGATGTGTCCGTTCTGATCAGCCTACCAGGGGGATAAGGCTAATTTTCAAGCTAGCCGATTTCATAAAATTAAGACTGTTCTCGTGCTAGCAAATCACAGCAAAGCTCTTGATTCAATGCTCCATTTGAAGCATTTCTGCCCTAAAAGGAACAGGGTAATAATGGGCATCACTCAAGACCTGTCTGCACATACTGAAAAATCTCCCACCAATTTCTACAAACCGACCTGCCCCAGGTCATTCACCAGAACAGGAACAAGATCAGGAACACAACAGCTCCCAGCCAAACCAGGGCTGGAAATACAACAGGAAAGGGGATATGGCAGAGCCCTGAGACATGTCAGAGAGCAGAGCAAACAGCTGCACCAGCACTGCTCAGTTCATGGATTATGAGGTTTCTTAGTCAAATGAACTTCCAAGGAAACAAGGAGAGGGGAATTAACAACAAGCCAGCACAAAGTGACCCTTAGCCTGGACTCAAACAGTAGTGTACCTCTGAAACAATGGAATCATGAAATGGTCTAGGGTGGAAGGGATCTTAAAAGTCACCTAGTTCCACCCTGTGCCACAGGCAGGGATGCCACTCACCCCATGCAGCCCAGCCCTGAACACTTCCAGGGCTGCCATCAGACACCGCCTGCTTTGCACACCTGCAGCAAGGTACAGCACAAACACTGGCAGCCTGCTCCTGCCTGGTGCCCAAGATTACTCCTAGCACACAACCAGAGTTAGGGACACCCCTCTGAGCTCCCAAAGCCATGGAAGAGCAGATGGGATTGCCCAGTTATGGAAGCAAGAGGCACAACTTCCTCCCAATAGCCCTGCAGAGCACTTTGGCCTCCTGGCACAGCTTCCTGCCCCTCCCTGTGGGGAACTGCTTGTGCCTCTGCACTTGGACATATTTTCCATCAAGCAAAGAGCATTTATTTTAGGTGCACATTCATATGATTAGTAAAGTGGGTGATTGATTTATTTATTTTTAGATATGGTGCTTTCAGAAGTCTCCTTTGAAAAGTCTCCCTCCCACTACATTTATTAAAAAGTTAACCCAATGCTAGGAACAATCAAGAAGCTGTTTGTGCCTTCCTCTGAGCATCAGGCAAATGTTTTCCAAACAAGAAGCAACATAAAGTAGTTCTGATGCCTGGTGCCCATCCTGGTGTGTTAAATACAAATAATGTTTCAGAGAGTTTCTCATATGTCTTCTATGGCAACATGACAGGGGATGGAGAGAAGCTGCATTAAGCAGCTACTTACATCTCATCTGCTTTCTACTCATCCATTAGTCATCTTTCTGTGGACCTAGAGCACAATTCTGGAGTCCAGCATCCTGCTGGAATGAGAAATCCAAACAACTGCACATCCCTGAGGCAGGAAGGTCAGCGCTGACATCTGTGACCCAGTAATAACTGAGTTATTACTAATCAGGCCCCAGAACATGGAATAGTTTGGGTTGGAAAAGGCCTCTAAGGTCGCCAAGTCCCAGCATTTCTCTAGATCTACCAAGGCCACCACTATCCTACGTCCCCAAGAGCCACATACAGGTAACTGTTAAATCCAATCCCCTGCAGAGCTGTGCCAGGGCCTGACAACACTTTGGGTGAAGAAATTTTCCTAATACTTAACCCAAACCTCCCCTGGCACCTGTGATCTGGGTTCTGTGGGTCTAAAAAGCCAGCTGAGGTGTCCCCAGCACACAGGAGCTGGCAGAGGAGCGTTTATAGCCCAAGTGCCAGTGCCCCATCCCCTTCCCCAAGGTCTCACCCCCTGCTCCTGTGGCTGTGCCTGTGGTGCCACGCTGGGCTGGGCCTCGGGCTGTGCCGGTGCCAGGGGCTGCTGTTTCTGCTGAGCTGCTGCTGCTGCTGTGCTCTTCTGCTGCATGGCTGCCTGCTGGGCCATCAGCTGCTGCTGCTGCTGGTAGTAATTCTGCATCAGCTGCTGCTGTGCGGGCGCTCCTTGCTGCATCGCTGGGAACTGGGAAACAACGCTGGTTGAGAGGTTGGAGGTGTGGTGACCTAGACCAATTCTTGTTAGAGGACTGGGGACACACTGGAAAATGCCTTAAAGCTGTACCCATTACCCCCAAAAGAACAGGAAACTCGCCATAAACACAAAGCTCCAGTCCTGCAGACACAGATGTGATGAACCCAGTGCACACACCCACCTGCTGTGCCTGCATCATCTGCTGCTGCTGCTGCTGCTGCTGGAAGTAGGCAGCCTGTTGTTGCTGTTGCTGCTGCTGCTGCTGCAGGAGCTGCTGCTTCAGGAAAAGCTGCTGCTGATGCTGAGGGGTGGCCTGGGGCTGTGTCGAGGGGACCTGGGGCTGTGCCTGGGGCGCTGCTGCTGGCTTGGCCTGGGGTTGGGCTGGAGGCTGCTGGGGGACTGCTTTTGGCTGGGGGGTGCTGGCAGGGAGCGAGGGCTGGGCACTGCCCAGGGCAGCCGGGCCTGCAACTGGGACAAGAACCCAAACCCAGCATTAGGCCACTGCCCAGAGGCACACAGGGGTGCAGAGACCACACAGACACGACACTCACCCTGTGGCTGAATGGCTGCCTGGGCTGTGGCTCTCTTCCTGGGTGTCAGGGCTGGCTGGATGGGCAGAATTCCAGGGTTGGGCTGGGTCTGTCCTGCTTTAGGTCTCTGGCGGGGTGCTATGGACGTTTCTGTCGTAGGGATGGGGTCTGTGAGCCTGGCGAGGAAGAAGAAGGAAGGGCAGTGAGCACAGCCTGTGAGTTTGGCAGCTGGTGCACAGAACACACAGCAGGGTTAAACACTCACCCACTCTTCAGCTGGGTGTGACTGACAAAGGTGGAACACTCACAGGCACCCAGACATGCCAAGCACGGTAAAACCTCCTGGATGCACTCACAACAATTAATCCAACACTATCATTCTGACTTCTCTGCCAATCATGGCATCTTCTCCTGGTGGACAGCTGGGACTTGTCAAAACCACTCAACTTATATCCAACTATTTCCTACAACATATTGCTTGAAACCACTCAGACTTCTGAATGAGCACATGAAGGACACAAACCAGCTCATGAGCAGCTGGTACCTTTGGGCAGAGTTGTCTAAACTGCCATCTTTAGATGTACTTTAACTTTGGTACATCCACCCCAGAATCAGGTCATTGAACTCTTCTGATCTATGCTCAATGCTTATTGAGCTCCAAAAATGCACAGCAAGAGAGAGGAGCAGCCATCCCCCCAGCCTTCTGTGGTTTGTAGATACCAAATAGTTCTTGATAACTAAGGAGCCTGATATCAGATTGTTTCTGGGAGCTGACTAATGGGAGAATAACTGTGCTCAGTCATCATTTGGCAACTGAAGTCCCCAATGAAGCAGCTAAACACACCTTTGCTAATAAACAGCAGAGACAACAGGCAACAAAAGAGGGAGTAAAAAGCAGGTGGAGTTACCTCGCCTTTGGTTGACTCTTCTTTGCAGCAGCTTCACTTGCTTTAACTGGGTCTGGGAGTTTAGCAGGGATTGGAGAGTTCTGCAGATCCCAAAAACACCCAATTTTGTATTTTGAGGGCAGAAAACAGAGTCAGAAATAATGTGCAAAAACATCACAATAAAATAGGGAGACCTGGGGATTCCCAAAGTAATTACAGCCCATGCTGGACACATAACAAACACCACAAGGTCCACGTCATGGGGAGACAGGAGTTTGGGAGAGCCTTTACAAAGGAAGAAAAGAGGGCTCGGCTTTTTGACCACTGAACATGGAATATGAGCACAAAGCTCCACAGCACAACCTGGGCATTTTTAAAAGACAACCACGGGACAGTAGTGACAAAATTTATTAATGATGCTATAAAAACACAGGCATAATAGAACCCAAACTATCTCTTATTAATAAAGACCATAAATAAGCATGGGGAACATAGGAAAAAAACCCTAGGTTTCTATTTATGTTGAAACAACAAAATAAAATGTCTGCCACAGGTGTCCATAACAACATAACAAAATAATTGTCAACTCCATGTTTCAGCTGAAGTCTCTAAAGACACACTAAGAAGGGGTAGATGGTTGTGTAAGGTCTGATGCAGTTCAAATGCCAAGTCCCAACCAAGAGATCCAGAACTGCTGTGTTCAAACCCAAGCACAGGCCAAATTACACATGCTGTGATGAGTGTGCCTGGAAATCAAATTGATTTCCCAAGCATGGCCTAATTTTCAATGTTCACATGCACAAGATTTCTTGGTTGGCCTCACACTGGTGACTGGGTGAGGAGGTAAATCAGGGTCAAACAGAAATAAGGAACATGAGAAACCCTGATTCCTGACCCAAAAAATCCAAATCAAACTGTGCTGTTACAAACAAACAAGACCCTCCTAATTACAGAAATGGGGAACAAACAACAGAGCAGAGCCAAATGCTCAGTATTCAGCAACTGCCTCCCCAACCATTCCCAGAGACCCCCTCAGGCCACTCCTCTGCTCACCTGGACATTCTGCACTGGGCACTCCTTCTTGGCCAGTTTGAATGCAAAGTAGGAGACTTGATATATGTCAGGTCTCTTATCAGGGTCTGGCTCAAGCATGTACCCTTGAAGAGACAGAGATGCTGAGATCAGAGCAACAGGACACACAGATGCAGGGCAGGCAGCTGTGGCAGCACATAAGACTTGACACAACAAAGGACTTTTTTGTGCTGAAGGTGGTGAGGCCCTGGCACAGGGTGCCCAGAGCAGCTGTGGCTGCCCCTGGATCCCTGGCAGTGCCCAAGGCCAGGCTGGATGGGGCTTGAAGCAACCTGGAACAGTGGAAGGTGTCCCTGCCCATGGCAGGGGTGTTACTGGATGGCCTTTAAGGTCCCTCCAACCCAAGCAATTCCAGAACTCCACATTTGGTACAACCAGGTGCTAACAGAGTGCCTTGCCTCCTTCAAAGCACGTGGTCAGTGCAGGCTCAGCAGGGCTGAGCTGCCCATGGGCCCAGCAGGGAACAGGGCAGGAGGGGAAACGCTGCCTGGCCAGGGAACAGCACTGGGTGGGACTGGGCACTTCCAAGTGAACCCACAGGAAAAGGACTTGATCCAGCCCCGGTGTGCCAGCAGGGCAGGGAGACAGGACAGCCACAGGCACCACTGCAGATACCCCCACATCAGCAAAGAAAATATCAGCCTGCTCTGCAAACACATCCAACTCTGTGTGAGTCAGGACTGTGGCTAGGAAAAGGAAAAAAAAAAATCAAAAGCTGTGCTGGAAACAAGAGAGCTGCCCCAGCTTTGCCAAGAGTAGTGCATTGTATACTTAATTACACATTCACTCTAGTCAGTGGGATATTTATAAATCATTTCAGTTCTGTTTCCCAGTTCACAGAAGATGAATTCTTATCACTAGCCTAAGCCACTGTGGTCTTTTCAGTTCCTTATCCAAACAGATTTATTACTGCAGAAATAAGTTTCTCCATAAATAGGCTTATTGTGCCAGTTTCTGGAGGACTCAAACCAAACGGTTGTCTGTGTTCCTGCCTTTCCACAGAGCTCACTCCAGCCTGGCCAAACAGAAATCTCTTTGTCATGACTGTCTCTCCAAGAGTGATCTCCTAAACTAGTAAAAGATCACTTTAATCACCTCTGTGTGCAAGCAAGCTTCTGAAAAGGAGAGAAAAGCTCATGGTTTTGCTTTAGGGGCAGGGGCTGTAAGAGCAGAACCCCTGTGCTGGTTTTCAGCCCTGTGGCCCTGTCAGACACTCACGGATGAGGCAGTGCATGTCCTGGGAGTGCCTGGAGTTGTCTGGAATGGTGAAGTTGCCATCACAAATGGCCACCTGGCTCTCCCCGAAGGGCAAGGTGAAGTAGCAGAGCTTGTACAGCAAACAGCCCAGCGCCTGCAGAGAGAGAACAGGGCAGGGATTCACCAAACTGAGCCCAGCAGGGCACAGCTCCGACAGCAGGCAGGAGAGTCCTGCTGATGTCAGGCCTGCACCAACACCCTGTGAGAGACCTGAGACAGGCACAGCTGCAGAGAAGATGAAGACATGCAGAGCTCTCCCTCGTTAGACACTGATCTGGGGGATTGCTCATCATCACACTCCCCACAGCTCTGCAGAGCACGACCCTTTGTGTCACTGAAGAGGCAAAGCCTTTCTGCCACACATCAGCAGGAAAGAGCAAAGTAACAGCACAAATAAATGGCAACCATCATCATTAATACATCCATTCTGACAAAGAGAAACCCAAACTGTTTCCAAGATTAAGTTCAAACAACCTTTCAACTGCTATAAATAAGTGCCAGGGAAGTACAGCTCATTCTGCAGGCTGCCACCCTTCCCTCTACTGCCACACTGCTTTTGGCAGCAACAACCACCATCTATTGCAAAAGAAAACAGTTTTTGCACAAAGGGATAATTATGAAATACTCCCACCATCTCAGAGGACGGAGCAGGAAACATTTCCTAATCCTAAGAAACTCATCATCATCTCATCTCTTTTGTCACAGGATTTCACAATGAAATTGCACTCTGGCTTAAAATAACCTTGATAAGATTTAAGGGAAAGGGAGGTTTCCAGCAGGACAAGCACTGGAACAGGCTTGGAAGCTGAGGCCCCACTGTGCTCACCACCATACACTGCCCTGGACACACTCCAAGTGTCACTGGAACAGAACTCCTGCGATGGCAGGAAGAGCAGAGCCTTTGGGTCTCCCCCTTTCCACACTATCCCAGGAGTGCAAATCTGGTTCTCCTCTGGCTGCCTTTGAAGCCCTGTCCTTTCCCACTGTCACAGCTGTGACCTCCCCTCTCCACTCACTCCAGGCCAGTGACCCTGCACAGTGCAGGACTGACCCCACAGACCCCAGGCTAAACCAGCTCCCAAGGAGCTGCTGCTTCCCCAAGCTCACTGAGGGCACTTTCAGCAGATGTCACACCAGCAATTCTCCCTCTTGTAGATGCAGAACTATTGAACATACATCAAAGCTCTCTTTTTCTGCTTCTACCATGTTACTTTCTAGCTCAGGGCTCCAAAAAACACAAAATATGCTCCCAGTTAACATTTTAAACACGTGTGCTGAACTGCCACTCCAAACTACAACTCCAAGCAGCACAGACTCTCTCTCACCTCTGACTCACCCAAAAGAGCCTTCCCCCCCTGACCAAGTTAGCCAGGAATGGACTCCACCACAGCTGGATTTTGCTCCCACCATGAAGAAAAAGCATGGCAGGATTGCCCTGATCATCAGAAACAGTGCAGAAGTTTGGCCTTTGGCTAGTTTGACAACTCAGCCCTGTGTTACACAGGATCAGCACACTGGTGCTGCTGGGGACAGGGCCATTTTCTCAGGTTTCTGCTCAATTCTGACCAGAACTTTGACTCCACACACTAACAACCCAGCCCAGGCACAATGAGTCACAATACCCTGAATTTTTTGGTTTAACTCTTAAGCTATGATCACATTTGCCCTATTCAACCCTGGAGTTTCATCCATCTCTAAATTCAAACCATAGAGGAGGAATACACACAGCTGCTCCTCCAGCCTCCCTGCTCAGCAGGAATTCATCAGACACATCATCAGAGGAACTGTTCATTCAGAAAGTGTCCAGGCCAGCCCTGTTTCCCTGCTGTGGCAAGGAAAGCAGCCTGGCTGGAGGATGCCCAGCAGTTTCCATACATACCCAAATGTCTGCTTTTGTAGTGATGAGCTTGCCACTGTACAGGTTCACCATCTCTGGGGCTCTGTAGGATAATGTCGTGTACCTGCAGGGGAAGGTGGATCAGGGAGTTCAGAAGGGGTATATCAGGTAGGTCATATTCACAAATAATTCAAAAGTCACTCTTTCCCATCTCATTTTAAGGAAAGGAATGCTAAAGATATCTATAGGAAAAATCTTCTAAGAGCATCACCTGCTACACATCTCAAACAATAAACACCCCTCAAACTGTCCTGGGAAGCCAAAATAGTAACCACAATCCTTTCTAAAGCACAGAATTCACCACAAAACCATGCAGTCATTTTAAGAACAGAAACATTCAAGGATTCAAAGCATTATCAAGGTCACTAATCAAATGTCCTCTGCAATGCCCTCACTGCAAGGCTGTGGCCAACTGTATTACAGAGATTGTAATTGGATATGTGGCTCCTAAAAAGTAGATTTCCACACCAAGAGTCCTGCTCAGAGCCACTGCAGCAAGAGATGGGTCACTGTGTACCTCAAACCACAGTGAATCTGCCTCATCTTAACAGATCACAACAAACAGAAGAGCTGGAAACTGCTCCACAGATTATGAGGCTCTTCTGATAAGATTTCCTACCAGCAGGTCAATCACTTCTGCCTGCTGCTTACCCTGATCACAGGAAAGCATTGCCAAAGGCAAAGGTTTTGTAGGCTTAAGTGTACAAATAAGGCATTCCAAGGGGACTGCAACACCGGATTAGGAGCACTCTGAAAACCCCAGTCAAACAAATGTAGAGAATCCAGGCAGGTGTAGCTGAATCCCAATAAAACAGAGGCATCAGTACAGCTTTCTGCAATGGGTACAAACAGGAGTGGCAAGTCTGCAGCAGTGATGCTGTCAGAACTGAAGCAAGGCCAAGGACCTGGAGTGTGCTCCACCCCTGATCCAGGGCATACTGAACTGCAGGTGAAAGCACCAAGGGGCACCAGAGACGCTGCCAGGACAGCTGGCAGTGCGTGGGGCAGGAGGAGGAGCTGGACTGAACTCCTCCAGGACCTGACACTTCCCTTGCAGAGCCAGGATCAGCTCCAGTGTGCCTGGGTCTGTGGGGAGAGCAGCTCAGCAAGGATGAGATTGTGTCACCCCTGTCTGGAGCTCAGAGAAGCCAAGACAGATGAAGGACAGAGACAGCCTGACCCTGCACAGGACAGAACAGGACTGCCTCGCTGAGCTGCAGCTGCTTCTCTGCATTAATCTCAGTCTTCCAGGTCCAAAGCAATTACATCAAGCTCAATTTATTGCTTCACCTTCCCCTGGGCACTCACTCACCTGCAGCAGACACTGTCATGCAGCACAGCAAATCTGCTGCAACAGGCTGAGCAAAATTAATCCTAGCACAAGAAAAGATTACCCTTCAAACACAAAGTGCAGCTGAGCTGAAAAGGCAAAGCACACTTACTTCTTGATCTCCTCCTCGACTGCATTCACCCCTTCTGTTTGAGGGTTCTGGAATTTGTTTGTAGCACTTCCAAAGTCACATAGGACATAGTGGCCACGATCATGCAGCAGGATGTTTTCAACCTGGGAGCATCACAGACAGACACAGAATCACTCAAACAAAAAATATTCAGGGTTTGTTTTTTTTTTTTTTTTCAGATGAGTCAAGGTTTTAAGTGCCTGAAGACATATCAGACATATCTGACACTAAAGCCCAATGTGACAGCAAAGAAAACAGGCATCAAAATTCTGTCACATCTCCTAAAATAGAAGTCAAATGATGGAAGCACAGTTGTAACACTGCCTTTCATCCTGCCACCCCTCCCTTCTCCTCCTGCAAGCACATTTCTTTGCCTCTTTTATGACTTCAGGGTCCCAGTGCTTGTGGAGCTCAATGTTCCTGAGCTACTGTGCCCCTGGTCTGGCATCTGAATTGGGGACAGGAAATCCAAGCTGTCCCAGCTTTACAAAGGGCTGGAACTCCTCACTGACTATGGGGCAGAGGGAAGGCAAACAAATACACACACTTCCACAAAATTAAAACACATCTCCAGGTCTTTGCTTGCATTTTACCTGTCCCTGAGGGTCTTGTTCAAAACAAACCTCAGTCCATGCTCACATTTATTTGCTTGTTCTCAGAGTCTGCTGGCTGCCCCACAGTCCCTAAACAGAAGCTGCAGCAGCAGAGGCTCCCCCAGACTGCTGAGAAGTTCCCTTTCTTCCAAGTATTATTTGGTACCTTGAATCAGGCAATAGAAACAAATGCTGAAACAAATAAAATCAGCAGAAATATTCTCCTCAATACTCATAACTGTGTATTAACAAAACTCTACCTTGTATCCACCTAAGAAAATTGCCTGTTTCAGCACAGACTGAAGATGTGTGAAACCCTGCGTTCAGATCTTTGCTTTGGCAGAGCACCCCTGTGTTCCAACTCCTCATCTGTGCAGCAGCATTAACAGCATGTTCTCTCGAGGGAACACACAATTTTTCATGTCTTTATCTTCAATCAGTGTCAAATGCTCAGATACAACAAGATAAAACATACTGCTCATACAGTTCAAAATTTAAAAAATCACCACATAAGCATTTGCTAATAAAACCCTTTGGAAGCAGAGCTCCCCATCAAGGATGATCTTTACAAGAAGGAAAGAAAAAGGAGTCAGCATTTTAAGCATCAGAAAATGCAGTCAAATTAGAGCAGCTGAGGGGGAGAACATTGGCTTGAAACCAAGGGTTAAACACGCCCCTTCCCCCTCTGCCATCCATCTGCTTTGAATAAAGCACTGCACACAGATGTTCTCCCCAGCAGATCAACACTAGCAGCGTTATTCCTGCTCCCTGCAAACACTCCTCCAACATTGCCCCAAGAGTCCTCCCACTTTATCTGGCTGAGAAGTCTGAGGTGATTTTTCACTCCAACACTCTGTAAGGTTTGTTAAACATCAGCATGGGACTATCCAGCAAGCAGGTTTGATCAGCAAATGCCAGGAGAAGGAAAAAATAAACACAGCAAAAAAAATTACTGCTATCCACTGCCAGGTCAGAGAAAAGTGTCTTTAAAAGGAGTATGAAGGTCTCTTCTTCTGGTCAAACACTCAGATAGCTGCACTCCAGCTTCCAGCATTGCTAACTCTGGCTGCAGCCTCTGACACACCCTGCACAGCCAGATTTAGACCCCAAACAAAAGCCTTTAAAGGAGATGATGAGTTGTCTTAAGTTTTGCTGATTATGGAGTGTAGTCAGCTTCAGTCTTTCCAAAATAAATCCTTTTTTGCTAGAACAGAACCAGAGTCATAAAAACTACTGCACAGATATGCTGGGGAGGGATGAGGACAGGTTTTCTTTAGCTGTTTGATTCAACACCCGTGACCTTCTCCTGAGAGCAACAGCTTCAAGGCCAGTATTCCTGAGCTCAGGTAGTGATCTGAGAGGGATGCACGACCAGGGCACACTCCCTGGCTGTTCTGCAGCACACAAGGCATTTCCTAATTTTTAGGAAAAAGCAGCATCAATATACCCCAAAGCACATGAAATAAGCATCACAGCCTGTACTGCACAGCAGGCAGTGCCACAGCACCTGAATCAACCACCAGCCCAGGAAGGGGACCCCTGAACACACCCAGGGGTGACACAGGATCTCTTTGTGGTCCTTACTCACAGTGCCATGTGCCCTTTTGCCTGTGCACACACTGGGTAAGGTGCTGCTGTCCCCAGCTGTTGGTCCCTTCCCACCAGCTGGGGACTGTGCCAACAGGAGGCTGTTCAGCTTCAGGCAAAGCCTCTGGGTTAATTCAAAATCAGAGCCAGGGGCCACTGAAACTCCTCCAGCTGCACTTGTCTGAAAGGGTTGAAAGCTCATTCACAGCATCCCTTCTGCTGGCAGAGCTCTCTGGGCAGGAACCTCCAGCACCAGAGCAGCATCAAAGACCTGGAAGGCAAAAAAAGGCCTCCAGGCCCCAGGCAGCTGCCTGCAAAGCCAACATCTGCACCCTCTTCAGCAGGGTTATATTCACCCCAAGAAAACATCTACACAATGGATGTCCCTCCTTACACCCAGAACTTGTACAAAACTTCTCTGGCCCTTAATCTCTCTTGGCTTTGCAACTTGAGAGTATTATATTTTAACACAAATAAAGTCAATATATATATAAATATTAATTCTGTGTTAGTACTTAGATCTCCAGAGGTCACCACGACAGAAACAATACACTACTCAATTAGAAAACATGTCTTCAGGCAGAGAAGAGACAATTCTGACTCTGGGCACAGCTTACCAAGAGTCAGACCTTGCAAAACCTCCCCTGACCTAGACAGGC
This sequence comes from Toxostoma redivivum, assembly GCA_013397375.1. Lineage (NCBI taxonomy): Eukaryota > Metazoa > Chordata > Aves > Passeriformes > Mimidae > Toxostoma > Toxostoma redivivum. The sequence goes on along the minus strand of VXBI01013414.1, from coordinate 136,485 downwards.
AACAGTGGGCTGGACACCAGCCCCAACATCCCATTTCAACTGCAACTCAGGGCAGAAAGTAACACTCCAGATCAACTACTAATCCAGCACAGATGTCCCAGATTTATTCCCCTGCAACACACTGAGTTTTGCTCTTCATTAAATCCACCAGGGATTCACCGAAAAGGTAAGGGCAGGGGTCAATGTCATCTGGGGAGGTTCCTGCTCCTCACCCTCTCATCCTGTTTCCCTGACCTGTACTAACTCTTGCAAGCTGCCCACAGACTTTACAGCTTTAAACCAGTCAGATTGGTAAGAGATCACTCTTTTCCTCCTGGAAAGAGCCACAGGAGTTGTTTCTACATCCAAACCGACTGAGCACCACCGTCACTTCAAACATGCCAGAGCACAACAAACCCTGGGGAATTTTTCCCCTGCTCTACCTGGCTCTCCCTTGGTACACATGGCTCTGGCTCCTGTAAAACAATGGCACAAACAAACATCTGTGAGGGCTCTGAGAAAAGCACCTGCCACACAAAGCACATCTGAATTTCAAATGCCACAGCATCGTATTCCATTCCAACACTTTACTAGCTCGTTGAGAGCAAAGGGAACATCTTTTTGTTTGCTGGATTACAGGCCTGGGATTTTTACCAAGACGGCCCTGCTGGCCCAGCTCTGTTCCCAGCTAAGTACACAGAGTTTCACAACATACTTTCATGGTCAGAGCTCCAGAGGTCACTTTCAAAAGCTCCTAAGGATACCTGCCCCAAGGCCAACACTTCTGGAGTGCTCCTTTTAATTTGGGTCCAGGAAACAACTCACAGCACACTTTCTGTGAGCTACCTTAAATAAGCAGTGTTTCAGGTCACTGTGAATAATTCATCAGGTACATTCTGGCACGTGTGCAAGCCAGAATTATTCACAAACATTTGTGTTTAAGCAGATATATAGGTGGCAAACATATGGTAAGTAGCACTGAGAGGCTCATTCCTTTTTTTATCTTCCAGTAGAGAGGTGTGTTTATGCCCACTTTCCCTCATTACCAGGAAGACAAGAACAGCGTGGGCAGCTGGCAGACACAGGGGGCGAGCAGGATGCTCCCTCCATGCTGCATCCTGGAGCCACAGCTCACCTTCAGATCCCTGTGGATGATGGGAGTCTTGCACTGGTGCAGCCTGGCCACGGCCTCGCAGGTGTCACAGAAGATCTGCAGGACCTCGCTCTCGGTGAAGCCGGTCTGCAGGCGCTGGTTCATCAGGTTCACCACCTGTCCCCCTGGCAGGACAGAACCCAGCAGGGACAGTGAGCTCTGGGCATCCCAAACCCCAGCAGGGACAGGGAGCTCTGGGCATCCCAAACCCCAGCAGGGACAGGGAGCTCTGGGCATCCCAAACCACAGCAGGGACAGGGAGCTCTGGGCATCCCAAATCACAGCAGGCACAGGGAGCTCTGGGCATCCCAAATCACAGCAGGCACAGGGAGCTCTGGGCATCCCAAACCCCAGCAGGGACAGGGAGCTCTGGGCATCCCAAATCACAGCAGGCACAGGGAGCTCTGGGCATCCCAAACCACAGCAGGGACATGGTGAGACCGCTCCTCCCCACATCACATCATGGGGGACACACACAATGAGCTCTGGCCACCCCAAACCCAGTCCCTCTGACATCCCTGGTCCTGGGCTGCTCCTCAAACTGAGGCTCCACAGTCAGTGCACCAAGGCTCAAACTAAATTCACAACAAACCTTCCCTAGAGGCTTTTTGCAATCTGCCACTCAGCTTGTTTCATTCCCCTCCATCCCAGGGGTTTGCAGAACTTGTGGGCAAGTGTTACAGCTCACCTGGGCTCTGAGCAAACCTTCACACAGCCCACTTTGCCCTGGCTGTGTCAGAACTCAATAGTTTTCCTTTTTTTCTTTCAAGTAGGACTTCTTTTGTCTGACTAGAGGAATAAAAGGCTGAATTTGGGGCACTCACAGTCCACAGATAGTCTGCCACATGTAAGCAGGAGGAGGGAAGAAGGAAGACACTCAGAAAACCCACACATAAGTGGCTTGGCTGAAGTTGACTGGCAAAGAAATTAAAAATCCATCTGTATCAGGGAAGCTCTGGACAAACAAGCAAGTTTTCATGAACAAGTCCTGAATTTGTCTCAGCTTTGGGGTTTTATTGCTGTCAAGGCCTTTCCAAAACAATCTAGAGGTTTTTTCCTCCTCTAAATACCCTAGACAGACAGAGAAAAACTCCTCTCTGAAGCTCTGGCAAAGCAGTACTGTATCATTCCACATCACAAGTGCTGGAAAACTTTCGTGGCAGGAAAGAAAAGCTCAGTTTAATGAATACTACAGCTTGAACATTTTACACTCAAAATGAATGCAGTTCTGCACACAAAGACACTGATTTGGTTTGGAAACTGTCAGCCACAAAAAGAAAGGAACAAGGGAAAATCAGTGTGTAACAAGCATGGCAGTGGGAAGGCTGCAGACAGCAGCCGGCGTGTGCTCAGCAAGCAGAGCCACGTGAGAAATACCACCCTGCAGCTCTCCTCCCTTCAGACAGAGGAAAACTCCTTGGAAAGATGGATTTTACTTCAGCAGCCCAAAATTTGGGTACTGCAGCTGGGGGGGGTGCTTCTGAACAGCTCAGGTTTGTAGCTCCCTCCACAGTGGGCTCTGCACATGGGGCTGAGCAGGGGTTTACCAGCACTGCCAGGCCTCATGCTTACAACAGCTCTTGGCATGTCCAGACTGAAGTTTCAAGAGAGCTTATGGAGAGATTCCTTCAGCAAAACTGCACACAAAGTTCCTCCTCTCACCAGCAAACAACCAGTGAAAGGCAGTCAAGATTCATGCAGCAAAACAAAGCAGCAAAGAGGACATGGCAGAACAGAAGCCTGCACTGGGCATGTTTACACACATCTGCATGTCCTTGCTACAATGCTTTTGAGTTCAAAGCCAGACAGGCCCAAAAACATCAATTTCCATCAGCTGCCACCATCCAAACCAGCCACAGGCTCCTGAAGTCACCTGGCCAAAACATTGTTTTTGCTGAACACTCTTCCTATGAGAAGCATTTGAGCCCAGCACATACATCATGCTCCAAACATCACATCCCAGCCACAAAGATCAAAGCTTTGGGACAGCTGGAAGAGCCTGTTTGGATACAGACAGCCAAGCAAAAAGGTCAGAGGTAAGAGGAATGCTTTTTGGCTTCCCATTATCCATTTCATACTTCTTCCAGAACAATCCTAAGCCATGTCGACGTGGAACAAAGCTTGCAATGAAGACTAAAGTGAAGAAAAATTACATTCCTGGCAGCTTTAAGAGGAGCCACTTCTTGTGTGGACCATTCTAAAAACAACACTAAGATGTATTTAAGGGTTCTCCTTCACAACAGAGGGGACCCAGGACTACCCTGGGCAGCAGCAAAGATGGTACCAATCCCATTAGCAGAGTGAACACAGCCTCACGGGACAGCCACTTCTCCAGCCCTAGTGCTGGCTTTGCTCAGCTCAGAACAGCTTCCTGGCAGCTTAGGGACAGCCCTTTTCTCAAAAGGAAGAAGTTGTGCAAGTTCCCTGTAAGCACAGAAGGACAAACCCACCCATGACCAACACGGCCCCACTCACCCCGGCAGAAGTCCATGAGGATCAGCACTTCCCACACGTCCCCGCTGCTGACAGAGTTGATGCTGGAGTCGATGTAGCCCACAATGTTCTTGTGGCCAGACAGATCCCGCTGCAAGACAGACAGCCAGATTTGGACCAGCCAGATTCACACCATGGGCCAGCTATGCAGAGTGAGCAGCGTTCTCATCTGGTTCCTCCACACTGCACAAGCTTCTGTCACTTTGCATTAATCGTCACTCAGAGCTTGAACAAACCTGAGGTCTGTCTCTACCTGTTTTCCCTTCCAGAAGGATCTGAGACAAACAGCAGAGAAACAGCCAACCTGATGAATTAACTTGTTCAGGACTGGTCCAGGTTTTGGCACATTCCCTGAGGTGTGACCCAGGCCAGGCCCTGGGAGCGGCTCCTCCTCTACAGGAGGGAGAACAGGACAGAGGGTGGCAGTGGCCACGCAGGACTTGTTGGCCTTACTTGTCTCATCTCCTTCCAACTCTTCTGCTGACAAAACATATCTCAAATCTTCACATGCTCAAAAAAACCCACTGAAACAACAAAATAAATTTTAACCTTGCTTTTAGAAGTGCTTTATTTTAATTAACTCGACAGATTAAAGCACAAGTTCTCATATCAACAACTTATCACAGAATCAGACTGGTTCGGGTTGGAAGGGACCTTAAAGATCATCAAGTTCCAAGCCCTGCTATGGAAACACATGCTAAACTAGGGGGAAATGGTTTCTTTGGGACTGCCAGCTTCACACACACTCCCAGCTGGGACAGCCAGCCCAGTTTGATTCTCGGTTTCACCAGTAAATGAAATCAAGGTTCTGCAGGGCACATTCTGCTTTAACACTGTAGGGCTGCAAAAACCGCAGTCAAGCGTAAAAAAATCCCTTATTGCAGAAAAGCTGGAAAAGAGGCAAACATTTCCTTTTAGGGATGCACTGGGTCTTCAGGACACAAATGCCTGGGATAAGATCCAGCCCAGGAGCAAACAGCCCTGCCAGGTGAGAAGGATCCTCCTCACCCTCACTCACAAGCCACCATTCCAAAGGCACCAAAGACATGGAGACAAGAGAAGGCAGCAGCAAGTGAAACCCAATAAATAAGCTTTGTGAGCACAATTAAACCTTTGATGTGAGATCTAATCTCACCTTTTCCCATGTAGCCACAGGGAAACCAAGCCCAAAGCTTCTCTGCACTATCACAAACTACAGCAGTTCACTTAAAAGGTATTAACCTAATTAAAAGCTACTTCAGAAATCACACACAGAATTGCTACAGGTAGGAGTTTCTGATATGATGATCATCTACCCCAAACCTGTACCTCGTGTGGTAAATTCACAATATGAGGATTTCATATTTCCTTCCCCACCTGGCAGCTGCTCTAAATGCTCATCAGTATCTTTGCATACAACTTCAAAAGTGGCACTTCCCATGTCTACCATGCTGCAAACAAGATTAGGCAAATCTATTTGGATCATCTCCATTTTGTCTTTGTTTAGAGAAGCTAAGTTTAAAACAGCTATTAAAAATAGCTATCCCATCATATAAATCCTTGTGTCCAATAATCTAGAGAAACATCCCAGAGCTTATTACAAATACTTTACATTTCAAAAGCCCTGGCAGCAGCTACCCCACAAATACTGTTTTAAGCTACCAACCTCACTGATGCAGAGATAACCTTGATACCAGCCAAAAGGATTAGAAGATGTTGTGATACAGATTTATCTCAGGATGGAGGTCTGCCATTAATGCACTGATTTCAGTTCAGAGATATCAGAATCATCAGCCTTTTCTCATCAAGTTTGAAAGGCTGAGGACTTGAGATCTCAATTGAAGATTGTGAGACTCTGAATTCCAACACCCCCAGGCATGCTCACATCTCCAGGCCTTTATTTTCCCATTAAGCCAAGCAGTTCTCCCCTCATTTTCCTGGAATTCCCCGTTTTTTTTCAGGTACCAGGTTTTCCTTGTCCACTGCACAGGAACTTTTGAAATAGTTCAGTACTAGATTTTCACACCACTCCAGAGGCCAGGTCTTTCCACACAAAAGCCATTTTTGCAAGGAAAATGCAGTTTGTGACCTGATGCTGCAGAGTGCACAAGCAGAAGGCGACCAGGCTCCGGCTGCCCTGCATTCCAGCCTGGGGGCCCAGCACAGAGCAGGGACTCACCATGATCTGGATCTCTCTCTTGCAGACCTGCAGGTCGTACTCGTTATTGACATACATCCTCTTCAGGGCACACTTCACCCCATTGCTCGTCCTCACCAGGAACACGATTGCAAAGCCACCTATGCAGGACACAAAATCACCCGTTCATTAACAAGAAACCTCTTGGCCTTTGCTCCCAACCCTGTCCCTGCCAGGAGAGTACAGCAGGAAGAGAGAGGGCACTGAGCAGCTCCCACCCCCCCACAGTGGGAATGCTCCTCCCCATGCCCATCTCCAGAGCTCCCAGCTCTGCCTGGACAGTTATCTCTAGGAACCAAAAGGGATCCAAGGGGGCAATCTTCAATTAATAGAAACGAAGTTAACACCTAACATCTCCATAAAAACAAGCAATTACACCAGCTCCTGGTCCTGCCAGACAGTCTCTCATTGCACCATTAATTCCCATTATGAAGAAGAAAGCTGAAGGACAGCAACGGTGCCTTGGACAGGAATCAGAGCTGCAGATCACCCACTGAACCACCAAAAGCCTAAACTTAAAAGGCTCTGCAACTTTGAAGCATCTAAGTTACATTACAAAGTTGATTTGTGCCAGAAACAGAAGAAACATCTACCACATGTGGTTTGATGTAATGCTTTTAAATCAGGACAGAAGAACAAGGGAAAAACCCACAATTCATTCTGTGGTCATTGCTATTAGTAAAGTCAGGATTCCCAGGATAAACTGACTTGTTTCAGATGAAAGCCTTTCATCTCTGCCAGCTCTCCATCCAAATACACAGGTTTACAATTGCAGTCCTGGCAGAAATAGGAAGCTGATGGAGGATGGAGAGGTAGAGGCATCAAAAGTTTCACACCTGGCTCCGGAGATCGGAATGAATTTGGGCAGAGTGGCACAGATCCAAGCAGCCAGAAGTGCTGCACGCTGCTGAACAGGGAGGTGCAATGACTGCTGCTGCCATGACCCAACAGCATCTCCTCTGCTCTCCTTGCACTGCACACATGTTTCTTTTATGTTCAAGGACCAAAGCCCAGCTCTCAAGTGAGTTACATGTCTTCAGAAGGGGAGCAGCAGTTACACACCACAGAACTCCCCTTTTCCAAGTATGAGCTCTTGGGCAAATCCCATTAACCACCAGATCCCAGGGACAGTTCCCACACAGTTCCAGGGACGTGTTTGTGCTTCACAGTTACTCAGCACTTGCATGAGTTGCCCCCATCATGTGACATGTGACAAACAAAGCCACACTTGGGTAAAATTCACTGACCAGAAGAGAATGAAAAAGAGCAAATAACCAGACAGCACTGCCATGTTTAAGACACAACATTCCCTGTTTGTTTTCAATGACTTTTATGACACTACAGTTCCTCTTCCATCTCGACACAGGAGTTACACACGCAGGTAACACACCTGCCAGGGAACTGCTCAGCAGGAATCCTTCAGCCCGGAGATGCAACAGAAAGAAGAAACAAAATAAAACAAACACTCCTCCTCCCTTCNAAAAAAAAAAAAAGAAGCAACAAGACTTCAACTACTTCAACTAAAGGTGTTGAAAACTATACACAGGCTGCAAAATGGACACTCGAATTCAGAAAACTGGGACATGCCCTGAGATGCAGCACATCACAGCTGCTCAAACCCCCTTGCTGCTCTGGAGGGGCCTCCTGCACAGTGCTCGATTCAGACCCAAAAATAACCCTGACTCTCTCCCTGAAGCTGCTTCAAGTTGAGGATCTCAAATTACAAGTAATTTTTAAGAGCTTCTGAACCCACAGCAGTAGCCTTATTGTTCTCCCCAACCACATTTGTCTCGTTTTTGGAGAACAAATCCACACATCCCGCTGTGAATCTTTAGCCAAAAGGGTGGCTGTGGAAAAGAGTAACACAGCAGTGCACTGATCTTTCTTCCCCCTCTTACAACCCTTTTTACTGGCAATTGTGGCCATCAAATTCACACCAAAAAGCAGCTCAGGAGCTGTGCCCCCCAGAAGCAGCACTGCTTCTAGAGCAAACATAGTTCAGGTGCGACAGTAGAGAACAGCAGGACCCAGCAGACAGCCAAGTGTCCCTTGGCAGCATGAGCCAGCCCACAACAGCCCAGGAGGGACTGAGCTATGCAGCACCTGGGCTGCAGCCAGCACTGCTTATCCAGGACCTTGTGATGGATTCACAAGAGCTTCAGAGGTTCCCTTCACCCAGCACTTCCAGCAGAGGAGGGGCCGTTCCCAGAGGCTGGTGGGTGTCTCCCATGGGCTGCAGCCCTGCCCGGTCACTGCCCACTCCACAAGCCAGGCTTTGCCCACACATGTCACTCACCTGAACTCTGTTTTTCACAGTCAGTACCATGCTGAAAATCATACACTTACCCGATCTTTGAACTGCTGACAGCTGGTTAACCCTTCCTCCCTGCCCACTGTACATCTACACTATCACCAGCACCTCCTCAGCCTCAAGGGCTTTCAGTTTCCAGAGCTCCAGACCACAACCAATTTCTCCCTCATTATTCCAGTTTGGCTAAATCTGGGTAAGGTTGAAAGGAAACAGATCAAAGACAAATTTATAAGCAATTATGATGAAGCCCTGCCAGATGCACATTACAAGACCATTTACTACTGCTCTTAGAGAACAGCAAGACAACAGCCAGGCACTGCCAGCTCCAACATAAAGATGATCATCCCAGGATCTGAGCAGCTCCCAGCAGCCAAGGTCAACTCAGGAGCCTGTGCTACACGTGGCCAAGGAGGGTGGGTCACACACAGGCACAGCTTAGAGGCAAAGTATTCCAGGCACCAGGAGCATCCCCCTATCTCTGCTGGCAAAGCCTCTTTTCCAGTACACGTGTGGAAAGCAAAAGGCACAAGTGCAACAGAATAAATAAATCCAGAGACCTGCAAGTGCAGGAAGGGACAAAAGCAAGATCTAAGCCTGAGAGTCACCTCAGAGGACAGTTTTCCCCTGCACACGTGCCTGTGATTTAAGGTTCTGAAGGAAATTCAATTCTCTTCCCACCAGCCAGCAAAAGCTAAAATATCATCCCCATTCTAAATCGTGAGAAGTTATTTCTGTTCATCCTGAAGACATATTAATATCGTTGAGCAGGCACCATACAGCCAGCACTGGGATCACCATCAGCTTAGAGCCACCACCAACTTACAGGAGTTTCTCTTTTTGTGTCTCTTTGGCACTTTAGGCCTGCCTCAACAGCATGGAAACATGGTTATCATGCTACACACTGCTGCCTGACTGTTGTTCTTGCTAAAAGGTTTTAGGATAAGCTGAAAAAATACTGGGAAGTTCCAATTATCTCCAGTCAATACAGATGCCAAAGCAATTTTCCATGCAGGTTTGTGTCAGGGCACTGGCCAGCTGCCAGCTCTGGTAGTTATGTTTTCAGCCCTTCTGTAATTTCAGCAGGATGCAGAACTCCTCACAGCCAGGCAAGCACTTCTAAACTAGGTAAGAGCAGCTGCACAGGGCTGCACGTGATCCCACTCAGCTCCTGCAAGGTAAGGAGAGAGCACTGTGCTGAGTTTAAGGGATTCACATGGATTGCAAGCCTGGAATCCTCTTGCAGCCAGCAAGCCACAGGCAGGCAGCAATGCCAACCTGCAACCAACACAGCATTGCTGCTGCACAGAATTTGCACCAACAGATGTCATGGTGAGGAAGAACCACAGAGACACGGGCTCCTTCCCTCACCCTCTGGTGATGAGGGGTTCCAGAGCTTTTCACTGCGGTGACACAAACCAGGTGAGCTCTGGACACCACCCCTCACCCTCCACAGACCCACCTGGTCCTTCTGGGATGGCACCACTGGGGGGTTGGCAGGGGAACCACCCCAAACGTCTTGTCCTGAGAACCTCCTTCCTACCAGCACCACACCTGTAGCATCATACAGCACCACCTCCTCAGCCCTGCTCCAGACCTTCCCCCCCACAGGTAACCTGGAACAGCAGAGAGGAAAACAAGACACATCCATAGGCAGCTGTTGTGCCTGCCAGACAACACCCAGGAAAAGCCTGCTTAAAAGCCTGTTTTAACAGATCACAGCATATCCCAAAGTGGAGACATTCAAGTGTCTCCACTTGAGATCACCCAAGTCCAATCCCTGGCCCTGCACAGGACAGCCCGAGAATCCCACCATGCTTTGTCCGTGCCAAGCCAAAACAAAGCAAGTTCAGCAGTAGCCAGACAGTGTTTAAAGCCCCAATTCAACAGACCAGTTCACCCGAGCTAATGATAGTCCAGGAGCAGAGCTGGACTCTGCCCTGTGCACACACAGAAAAGCAGGTTGGAGTCCATGGGCTCTGCAGGACCAAAGGCATGTCCATGAGTCCCCAGTGCTCCCAAAACACACTGCATTTCTGTGCTGCCCAGCTAGGCTGATCCAACAGCTGCTGCCAGAGACTGCAGCTACACTGACAAAACAGGAACTGCCTCATCCAAACACAATTAGACAGAACCTCCTCCTAAAATCCTGCTCAGTGTTCCTCCCAGAGACACGAGTGCTGCTTGTCCAGCAGCAAAAGAGACACACAGCTCCATGACATACCAGCTGCACACCTGAGCTCTGCAATAGCAGCTACAGAAACATCTCCAAGGATGTGTCTTCCCTCTGCAAACACTGTTAAGGTTTTCCCCCAGTCACATCCCTCATTTTTTTTTGAGGCTATGCTGGGTTTCAAGAGGAATCACTCCTCTTTTCAGTTAAGGCACTCAAATCATTAGGCTTGAAACTGCCAAGTCAGCAATTTCCAATCTCAAAAATAAATTTAAAAATCGCTGTTTCATTTTGGATTTTCTTCATCATCCCTCCACAAACAAATTAATAATACGTGGAATTACCAAAGCTCCTGATAAACATTGTGGATGCCACTAAAAACTTATTCCTCAGTGGTGAAATTATTTTCTGAGACAGACAAACAAGACATGGTTTTCCACTGAGCTGTTACCATCTTGCTGTATTTTAGGTCCATCTCATCCCTCTCAATGCTCTGTGTGCAGACAGCCCACTGTACTTCAGCACTGCAGCTGAGGGGAAGCCAAGTGCAGCTCAGATATCCCCAGAACTGTCCTAGGAACATTCAGCCTCCAGGGACAGCCAACAAGGCATTTTAAGCTCCAGCTGTACCAGCAAGCACTTAATTTTAAGTGCTCTGCTGAACCAGGCACAAAGCCACTCCATTTGCACAATTCCAATACTTACTGATCCTTATCCATCAAGAGTTATGTCATATATTGCCTTATCTCACCAGCCAGAAGAACTTCCTTGGCACTTACCTTCCTAAGTATAAGCACAGGCTCACTCAGGTTTTGGCTTTTTCCCCCACAGCGAGGATGCTGTGATCCAGCTACAGGAAAACCACAGTGACTCTCTTGTATGGGGTGTTTCTAGCTCACCATTCCCAAAGCTTTACTAAAACACAGGAATGTGTTTTTCCCCCAGTCACAGCCACAGGCAGCTGTCACACAGACATTACACATTACCCGTCACTGGACATCATCACCTGGCAACACCAGAACCATTTTCTCTCTGCTGTGGAAGCCATCCTGCACCTCTGGCTCCTCTAACTGCAGCAACACACAGTCATTAAAAAAAAAAAATTCACTGTATATACAGTTGTGTATATACATACTGTATATGTGTATATATATGCTGTATATACAGTTGTGTACATACAATAGTCACTCCTTTCAACCCAAACTATTCTGTGATGTGATTCTTGATCCTAAAGCACCAATGTTCTTGGACATCTTTTCCAGAGACAAAGATGGCTACAGCAAGCTTCAATTCTGGAGTCCCTTAAAAAGTTGGTTCCCCACAAAGAAAAAAGGCCAAGGAAAACAGTTTGGCCCAAGTTAAACAATACAACAAACTAAATATTTCAGACAACAGCCAAGCTCAGCAGAGTTCTGCAAGCATACCAGGGAAAAGCTCACTATGTGCCAGTGCTGCTTCCCAACAGCTCTCCAGGTCAGCTTACAGCAAAGCTGACAGGATACCCAAAGCCTGGCTCCCCACCCTGCACACCCAGGATGAAGATGGACAAGTGACTCATCTGCAGCACAGGCAAAAGAGGTGCCCTGGGATCCTGTCCTCTGAGCACACTGGGGCTGCTGAGCTGCAGAGACCTCCAAAACACCTTCCTGTGACTGCTGGGAAGTGCCACTGACACCACAGCATGAGCCTCGAGGAGACTCCCCAGCAGCTCCTGTAAAAAGCACCACAGTGGCCCACAAACCCAGCAGCGACAGGGAGGAAAGCCAAGGAAAACAGTCCTACTGAGCCTGCCACTTGTCATGACCTGGTGTGACCCTCCACACAAGTAAATATTTGCTGGCATATTTTAATATGGGCTTCTTATTTCAATAATAGCTCCCCATGATTTGCATTAGGATTACAGTGCTATTTTTGTGCCTGTTAATCTGCACCAATGTATTCTTTTTGCTGCCTTTATTTCACTCTTCCATTGCCCAGCAGGAGGGTATTGCTGCATATACCTGCTGGAAACACACCATTTCAAATCCCATTTTCCCCATTTTTATGCCACTTATGCATCACTTCAGACTCTTTGTTTCCAGGACAGGACATTTTACTCCAAATTAAGCTTTGTGTTCCAGTATTATTCCTTGTTACTATCAAATGTGCCCACAAACCAGAGGCAGCATTGTGAAGTGTTCTACTGTAATACATAACAAGGGCTTGGAATGAACAGGATCAGTGCACATTGCTTTTTCTGCTTTATGAAGCATCTGCGACACCTTTAAAGTCACAGTGTGTCAGCATTACCATCTTTACAGAAAAATACAACTCCCTCATTTCGTTTTTAAAATCATTTGAGGCAGAATTCAGAGGCCAGAGTAATGAGGCAGACTTTGCATTAGGGCTGTAATAGCCAAGATCAAGAAAACACCAAAGGAAGTAAAGACAACACTGGCACAATCCATGATTTACTGAGTTCAACCTGGAACATTATCTCTGCTCACCCTTCCTTTGGACAGAGACAGTCAGAAACACAAGCAACTTGCAAGTAATTTCTCTGTTCTTCAAGTCATGGTGTTAAAAAGGATAGGTGGTCCCAGCCCACAGCAGGCCCCTCAGACCAGAGTGTCTCCTAGTAAGAGATAACAACAAGTCATTCCAACAGGATGGGACTGAAGGTTCACCCTCCCCTGACACTTTGGCTATGGCAGAACATGTTACCAACTGGAAGAAATATTTTTATAGGCTTCCCAGCACTGCCAGGTACCACAAAGGATTTCATCCGACTCAGCCTCTCTCTGGCAGGACTGACACTGCCCACAGTCCCTCCCAGCACATCTTCTAACCTGTCCCCACATGCTCTGCAGCAATTTATTCCTGGATGTTATCATCCTGTCATTACCACCAGAAGTCTCATCAAAATCTCCACTGGATTTCAACCCCAAATTCTTCCCTTACACACCAGTATAGCTACAACCCATCTTTTCTCCACAGCCTCCTGGGTAACTGGAAGGATGCTATCCAGACTCTTTTCCAGATGATCCAGCACAAGAAGACTAGAAGGATTCAAACTAGTGGTGGTTGTACTAATGTTCTCCTTTGTGTTTGCATTTAGTTGTTTTAGTACTACATGTTGGAGAGACATGACACTTGGGGTTTGGGATTTAATTAGCGCCTGTGACTCACTCTCCCCCCCAATTCCATAATCCTCTGGTTACAGTAGGGTATTTACATGCCATTTTATATCCATATAAGTGAAAATTATTCACCCTCAAGCTGCAGACACAGAAAACACACAGTCTGTCTCAAGGCACAGGCTTGCATCACCTGTCAGGAGTACATGGACAAAACCAGTGTTTGTTCCCCACAACCCAGGCTAAACAGCCAGGGTTTTCTCTACCTGGGCTGAACTATATCAACAGTCAGCATGCTGAAGCACAAAGCACTGACAGGGTGTGCTCAGCCACAAGTTCACACACTCATGTAAGTGGTACCTGCAGAACTGTCTGAAGGTGGCAGTGGGGACAGAGGTGACACTCAGAACACACCACACACACAACAATAGCAGCAGGCTCTGCTCCAGGAGGGCTTGAATGTGGATCTCCTGGTCTTGCTACACCCAAATGTCTGTAAACAGTGCATTTGTTTGTGTACATGTGTGGTATAAACCAGAGTCCAGCTCTGAACAAGAACAAAACAAACCCTCATCCCCAGCCAACAGCCTCCTCAGCTGAGAAGAGCAGATAAATGACACTAAATTAAACAGAGCCACTCTCAGGCCAGATTTTCTACCTCAAAGGAAATAACAAGCTTTACTTAGTTGTTTTTTGTTGTATTTTTTTAAGTCCCTTGACTTATCTAATGCATAACAGTGCCATTTTAAGGGACTGCTTCAATCGAAAGGCCTGTCCCAGCATCTCCAAGAGCAGTACTTGGAGCAAGCTATTTCAAGGAGGTCTGCATACCAGGAACACAAAGCACTGGTCTCTGCAGGGCAGACAGGAGGGCTCTGGGCAGTGCTGCTCTCCTTCAGCTCAGGGCTCCGAACCACCAACACATGAGTCCTTACAGTGCATTCAGGCCTGAGAGCTACAAAGCAAATGAGACTGCAGAAAACACTGTACCACACTTCCTTCCATCACAGTCCCTGGGAAGCTCCCTGTGCTAATTTCCAAGAGGAGAGATCCAGCTCTCAATGCCAGACCTCGCTGTACTCACCTGATCAGGGAGTTAAACTCACTAAAACCTTTAAAACAAAAATCAGTGCACATTCTGGGTGGTTCACTGAACTTTCAGCTGTGGCTTGGTCTGTTCCTTTGGGCTGTTTCCACTGCCCCTAAACAGCACTTTAAAAGGTTTTATACTGGAGTGGAGACAGAACTGCTCTGGGAAACTTATTAAATCAGATCTTAAAACATCAACCACCAATTAAATAGTCTGAACATTTAAGTTTTATCTTGAGGGCAAAAAAGAAAGGGCACACCACTAACTCCAGCTGAAAGAGTTTCTTCTGTATAAGGAACCATGGTCATAGGAACTCAAATTTCAACCCTGTTCTGACCATTTAAGTGGCTGTAGGAGGCAATCAGAGCTCCAGAACTGCAGGGAAAGTAGACAGCACCTAGGTAAAGCACAGAGGACGTCTAGTATTTCATGGCAGGAAACCTGAAACGTGCACAGTATCAGGAGAATCAGCTGAATCCTGCATCTCCCCAGATGGAAAATTAGCTAAGAAGGTATTTTTGCAACAAGATCCAGAATTTAATGGTGAAGATACTCCAAAGAAGATGGTGATAGTTACAACTGTAACAAGTCAGGAGAGCTCAGAGCTAAAGTGAACATATAGGAAATGCAGCTATTTTGTGAGTATTTCTAGTGACACTTTAATTGAAGAAATTACACAAGGGACACAGATACAGGTGGTGTGTCAAGCCAGCCAAGGACAGAATCCTCCTGGTATAGGACAAACTCTTGAAGAATATTCAAGCTTTGCTGGGCAAATCCCTAGCTCTCCTTCCCTCCCTGCAGAGCATGCACACAACTTGTTTCCTCCTAGCAAATGCTGGAGCTTCCCAGGCTTCATCCTACTGCCAGAGGAAAGCAGCGTTGGGAAACTGAGGTGGATTCTGTGCTCACCCAGTTCATACTCACAACAGCAGCTCTGAGCAGGGCAGGTAACAACTCACTGTTCCACACAGTCCATAGCAGAGAGATCCATGTGCAGCCCTACACCTCCACAGCTCCACAGTTAGGCACTGTCCTTCCTATAAGAACCATTTTAAGCAGCTAGAAATTCTCCACACAGCTCACATTTGAGCTGGGAATGATCTGATTTGCACAAAGTCAATCTGCAAGGAAGCAACAGTTTCTACATGAAAGCAGCAAGCCAAGGAGCCTGCACGGCTGGCCGGCAGAAATCCCTCAGGCAGCCTCACACTGAGCGAGTTCTCCAGGCACGGACAGCCCGGCATCTGCGTCAGCCCAGTGCCCACACAAAATGCAACTGGGATTCAGTGGGAGGCAGCAAGAAAAAGGGAAAAAGCCAAACAATCAGCTTCAAAGATGCTTCCAGAGTTCATCAAACAACACCCATCACCGGGGCAAAGGTCTGCTCCCAAGAGAGCAGAAAAGCCCAGGCAAAGCCCTGCTTATCACAAACCCTTTCTCACTCCCAACTCCAGAAAGCAGCAGCTCCAGCTGCAGCACTGCTTAAGCTTTAGGCTTTAAATACCACCAGGAAAACTTTAATAGAACATCCAGCACATCTGAGCAAAAGACTTCTCCCCAGGTAAAACAAAGGCTTAAGCTTACACAGAGCTCATGGGTCAGACTCTCAGCCAGGGGAAAGCAGGGCCATAGTCAGCCCTACACAGATTTACCATAGCTGAGAATCCTAATGTGATTATCCAATATTACCAACATAATTATAGGGCCTTTGCTTAGTGTCACTGCTGCAATATCTAGGCCACGACAAGACAGATTTAGATTCACAAGCTCCACCCTCTCCTTTTAAATAGGCAGGACATCACCATCGTTAATGTTGGTGTGGCAGCCCCAGCCAGGAGTGCCTGAACTGTGCAAAATAATACAGCCAGAAACCTCACACAACACCAGCAGGGCCTTTACCTCTCCTGATTTTAGGGGAGCAAGACTGGCTGTCTAGGGATTGTGACAATTTTTGGTAGTGAACATTCAATCTATCAGCTATGATGCTCACAATGGCAAACAGACACAATTATATAAGTTAGAGGCATCTTCACTACATGGGAAAAGCATAACTGCCTCTTGTCACTTCTCTGGGGGTTTATTTTGATAGAGATTATTTAAAACCATTCAGCTTCATTACTTTGCACATTTCAGGATTCCATCTCATTACAGACCTCTAGGATACACCTCACTCCCCCCCACACAATCCTCCTGCAACTCCCAGGCCAGGTCCATGGAGAAGGACAAAAGAGGAAGCTGTAAATCACAACACAGCAGAGAAAGGAGGGGAAGGAAATTAATCTCTGCCATGCAACAGCATTTTAGAAGCCTAAAATAATCAGTGGGCAATATCCAGGCTGTGCATTAAATCCACACTCTTGTCAGAAACTCCAGTCCAAGGGCAGCAGTAGCTTGGCACTTCAAGAGCAGTGGCAGAGCACAGCTCAGACACCCCAATTCAGGTGTATTAAAGCATCCCAGTATTTGCAGTATTTGTGACAGCAATTTCATAACAAACAGCAGCTCACTGGAGGCAATGGAAGTGTACTGGCTGTCACAGCAGGAAGCACGTTTAGGTGTTCACGTGGGTAGATTTGCTGGGCATGTGCTCTGCTGCACAGCCTTGTGCATCCACTCCATTACTCCCTGACAGGCAGACTTGGAGAACCAAAGCTGATAGAACAGTGTTTTATTACTATGCAGCAAGACATGCTGCTCCAAATAGATTACTTGGCAAGGCAGACTCAGCCCCTCTCTATTGTAACAATTTTAGTCCCTGAACTTCCACTGTAAGCCTGAAAAAAAATAAAAATTAATGGGTCATGAATAACTCACGGTTTAAAAAAAAATTTAAAAGGATCATTTGTTTAGTTATCAGTCAGTCCTTTAAAAAGCACATTTCAGCTGCTATTATTCCCAGCAGCTGCTAATAGCATCTGAGCCCATGTTCATCTCCAAGTGAAATTAGCACTGGCATCAACATGCTGCGGAGCATGACGGGCTCAGAGTGAACACGACTGGAACTGCAAAGCCAGCAAGAAGCTGCAGCAACTGCAGGCAGCTGAAAAGCTTCCCTGGAAAGGCAAGGAAGCCATGAATCATGTCGGCAGGAAAGGAGAGAAAACAGCAAAACTAGTTGAGCAGAGAGCAGGTTGTAGCTGGAGGTGTAGAGGAGGGAGAAAGTGAGATGAAGGCCAGGGCTGGGACTGGTCCTTAACTGGACTGGCTTGCAAGACCCAGGCAGATCAGGCCAAGGAGAAGTGTCATGGTAACAGCACACTCCATTTGGGAAGCAATTATGCAAGGATCCAGGACAGCTCCTGGCAACAGACAAGTCAGGCATTTAGGAATTTTGATTCCTAGGGCAGACCCAGACACGCCTCCTGAGCACCGAAGCAGCAGAACTACAAGCAGAACTCCACTACACACATTCCAGGAAGAGCCTGAACTCACAGCAGTGTATGGAGGCTTCTCTCCAACCAACTTCCTCTCCTTAAACCCAGGAGTCCAGAGTTCAACCTTTCCAGGAATGCCAGATAACTACAGGTTATGGGTACCTGTGTAACTACAGGTTACAGGAACCCTTGGGCCACTGAAGTGCCACCTCCTTGAGTAACAGGAAAACTCAAAGACACATCCCATTCCTCTGGAGGGCATATGCTAATCCACCCCGAAGACAGCAATGAACTTTTCAACTCCTGAGTACATGCCAGGCATGGAGAGAGGTATCCCCTATGCCACCAGGCAGGTCTCAGGGAATTTAAACCCACAGGTACAGCCAGGAGCACAAAGTATCCATCATTCAGCATTTAATGGGGAAAAATATCAGCTCTACATGAAACAGTGCTTTCAGTTTTCCACACATACACAGGTGAAGAGGGAGAGGTATGAACTATTTGTCTGCTCATTTGTCAGATGCCTAGAACAGGAAACAGTTGCAAGGGTCTAGAACCTGCAGTCTTGTGACTATTACTCACCAAGCCTGTAACCATTGGGGATTGAATTAATCAGTTCAAATGAACTTAAATGATTGCTTTGTTTATTTATATCCCAACTTAAATAATAAATGTATCACTGAATGCATCAGTTGCAGAAAAACTTTCAAAAGGTACAGTATAAGGGCTTCTATGTTAAGTTTAAAACAAAAGCAAAAGGTAGGAAACAACCATCTGTCCCCCTTCAAAAATACCACCATTTTAATTTTTTAAAATATCCAATACATTTAATCCTGGCAGATTTTGCTGAAAGCTGGGTAAGCAAGGCTGAGTTTGTGTGTTTCCCATTGTCTCTGAATAATATCAGATCTCCAGAAGATCCTGTGTGTCAACTCTCACCCCATGATCAGCTGTACCATCACAGCTGATTGTACCTCACACCATCTCTCTGAACAGGCCTCCTAAGGCAGCAGCACACAAGTGTATTCTGGTACCAAGCACAGTGCTGGGAATCAGCAGGCACAGGGAAGGGCCAGGAATCTCCAAGGAGCAGGGATAGGCTGTTTTGCATTTGCATTATGTGACAGAGGGCCCTGGTCCATGATAAAAGTTCCTGGGTACTATGGTGACATGAATATTAATGACCCTGTGATTAAAACACCAGGCAAGGAGTTATATTTGCATTTAATACAAGACTGTCCCTGCTCTCCTACACAGCCCTTATCAAGTGGCTTCATCTTCATGGGCTTCAGCTTCTCATTTGTAAAATAATTTGATAAGCCTCCCTGCCACCATCTGTTTGTCTGCTCTGCAGAGAGGGACGGGCACAGAACCACAGGTTGTGTGACACCTCACATACAAAGCCTTTGTGTTCTCCAGGGAGCAGAGACAGCTCAGCAGTTCCAACTACAACTGGTAATGGAGCACAGAAACAGAAGGGTAAACTCATATTCACATATCCAAGTACATCTGCTGACTCAAAAGCAACAGGTAAAGGCTGAAAGGCTCTGACATTCAGCAGATTTGTTCTTCCCAGAAATATGTGCCCAAGGACCACAGGACAGTGTGACCTGCCTGTACTGCCCCCTCCCCTTCTCTCTGCCACTCTGTGCCTCCACCATCCTTTGCCACCCCACAACCCACACATCAGGGCTCTGTGATGCATTTCTTTATTTCCTTACAAACATAGCCAATAAAAGCCACAAACATAAGAACCAGCAGGATCTCATCAGCTGTGTGAAAAGGCAAGTGTGGCAGCACTTGAGTCCCTGCACACACACAGGTGCTTTCACAGATCCTTCCAACTCCAGAGAGTGCTTTCTTTAACAATCTCAGGGTATTGTTCACGCCACCAGCCATCTGCATACCCCTGGTATTAAACGTTTCTTGCCAAAGGTCATGAAGACAGTCATTAGAGCAGAGCCCTGGGCCAGCAGCAGCCACAAATAACCTTCATGTGGCCACACTGCAGCTGTAAGTGAGGATTTCCCATCGATCCAGCTCCCTCCTCCCCAGCAGCAGCTCAGTGCTAGAGAGGTCTTTATGGCTGAAGCACTTCCCAAGTCAGAAGCCATTAATCCTTCTGAGGGTCACAACAGGTAACTGAAGTAACAGTGAATTAGCAGGTAGGTCATGCAGAGAAGGCACATAAAGTGAAAGGTCTCAATTTCTGCGCTTCTCACATCAGCACTGATTCCTTGTGCTCCTTTTAAGTATTTCAAACCACTTTGAAAATCCAAATTTTGCACCAATCTCATAAACATCTGAATAGCACTCCTATACAACCTGGGATAGCAGTGAAGTCACAAAAACATGTGTAACACACCAAACCAAGGGAACTTCCTGCTTGCTCTGCTGCCTTGAAGAGAGACTGATGTTCAGTGACAGCCACAGGAACCAGGCACATCATGTCCTCATGGAGCATTCTGCACATCTTTGAGACAAGTTTATTTTACTGCTGCCATTTTTGCAGCAAAAGCATACATCAGCTCTGAAAGCATCACTTGGCTTACAGAAGGAGAGACAAGCTAAAATGATATCTGAACAACAGCTGTGCAATTAGAGAGCCTCAGATCTTGCATTTTGCTCTCACGCTCTCAAGAACAGCTTATCAGATTGCTTTTTAAGTTCACACAGGCACATTTTGGGGCCCCCTAACAAAGGTCTATGATCACCTAATGGGAAGGGAAACTGGTGTGTGACTAACAGTGAATGAAGATCAGCTCTACCTGCCCTCATCACAGCAACAGCCAGCTTCCAGCTCAGCTGTGGGGGGATCCACACACAAATCCTTGCTCAGGGAACTCAGCTGCTGATGGCTTTTTTTATTTTTAATCTATGAGATCACCCGTCACTGGTACGCAATTTGTTTCTGCAAAATCATGAAGCAAACCAGATGCTATGAGCATCTTGTTCCAAAAATGTCTTTAATCCAATCCTGCACCACATGGCCCAGGGTGCTGGTGTCAGCAGGGGTTCTGCCACAGAGCAAGTGTGAATTTACACCCAAATCACACATGTGCCAAGAGCACGTTCTCTGAAATCACAGAAAGGCAGCACTTGACAGGAAACACAGACTGCAATTAAAGCACCCAATCTGGAAGGCCAGAGATCAATTCCTGACTTGGCCACACATGCTCTGCATTGCTTCACCTCCCTATCTGAGCTCCCAGCAGCCCTAAAAGGGGTGGAAGGACACATTCACAGACTGTGCCAGGGCTCAGATACTCAGGGTAGCGAGAGTTCCTCACATTAGAGGAGCTGCAGCAGCTCCCCTCTGTTTCACTCTGCTGCATCACACTGTGGGCAGTTAACAATAACCTTCATTTCATTTAGTGGCAATTCCTGGACCTCCTACAAAAGGAAAAAAGTTTCCATAATGACAAAAAGCCACAAATGAGAATTACCTTGCAGTGCCTAACTTAAGCCTTTCCAAATATTTTCCTTGTGCTTGTAAATCACTGTCAGTATTGTTCCTACTCTCAAGAACTACAGCAGCCAGTATCTGATCCAAGGAGGTTTGCTTCCAGCTTGATATCACCACAAGGACATCCTGTGCTTCCCCCATCCAAGGAAGCCAGCACCCCTTCCTGGGAAACTTACTTATCAGAAGATAACTCCTCTGTAAACCAACTTTGCTTATGGCATGTTCTACTCAGAGACTTCCTGTCTCCTTCCACATGTAGAACACAAGTAAACACTTAGCACGAGTGAAGGCAAATTGGTTGTGACTTTCCAGAGAAGCAGCACCAGCCCTGCAGCTGGCACACTGCCTTCCCAACGGGCACAGCCTCAGCCTGCCCAGAACATTTACACTGAAAAAAAGTAATCTTCAAGGGAAGCAGCTCCCAGTCCCAACACAAGCACAAATGTCTAGCACCTAGCCAGTCCTGACCCCTTATTAGCCATGATTAATGCAGGTGTTCCTTCTTGGAAGGCAAGAAGTGCTAAATCCAGAGTGGATTCCAGCTTGTCTTCAGCACATTCATAACTTCCCACCTGCTCTCCTCAAGCTGCTGACAAGCTCCTGCACAAAGGGGAGAAGGCCCATGCCACAATCAAAACATTATGGCACTGCACGTACAACCAGAGGTTAGCAACCTGTTCCTTTATAACTACTAGAAACTTCTGCAAGACCCCAGCTACAGAGTTACACCATGTATAAACCCCAGCCAGAATCCCAAAACTAAGCTTTCTTCTATTAACTGACAACTTCATAGCAGGACTGCTTGAAACAGAAACTATTTTGGTTTAACATGGAAGGTTCCTTCCTGGGAGGATGACTGCACTGGGCTAACACTGCCTTTAAACCAGCTCTCAGCTACCACAGCTGTTCCATAAGGAACCAGCCCTCCTGGGCACAACCCAGACCCCTTCTGTGACAGGCTGCATAAAGCCTACAAGCCAGGCCAGGCCAGTCTCTGGCCTACACAACTTCTTACACACTTAAATCCACTAACACCTGCTTTTCCTCCCTGATTACATCTCAGGACACAGCACACACTGTCCCAGCAAAAACTGTGCTGCTAAAAGCACCAAAACACTTGGGATACCTCAACATTTACCAACTCCACTGGGATTCTTCACAAGTTCCAATGGCTTCTACTCTCAGAAAAACAGACTGCTAGAACATAGAATCAAACATCCTACCTGGCCGAGCAGAGTGCAGAGTACATGTTCTGCCTCACAAGAAACACAGAAAAAGCAACAGGGAAAAAAGAAAAAATAAAAATCACATGTCCCATTCCAAGAGGAGAAACAGTTTAATTCCTAATCCAAATGTCACTGGTCAGCTGATTAGCAGCTGGCCCTTGGCTGAAGTAGAAAGCAGTAACTCACAAAATATACTTCAAAGCAATGCCTGGAACCCAACCACACTGGAATTGGGTTGAGGATCATATAAATCTTCAAAATGTACCTCAGATAGGGTTTGCTTTCAAGTGAAATTATTTCAGAAAAAGCTTATGTGTATTTTCAGTGACTTCAGATTATGGTGCTGCCAGGAAAGGAGGTGCCAAGGGTGAGCAGTGCAGGGGTCAGCAGAAACCCTTCACACTCAGGTCAGCCACACCAATGGGCAGTTCAGGGAACCCCCACCCCACCAGGCACGGGCTGGGCATTCACAGCTTCTCCCAGCTGCTTCCTACATGCACTGGCCTGCAGGTCTGCTAAGGGAAGTCAGGATGAATCCCATAACGTCCCTCTTTTCAAAACAGAGGAAAAAATACAGCTGGCAAACATAAGATGATTTTGTGACTTTGCCCTGGTTTATAATACCAAGCATTAAATGCTTTCAAATCAACATACAGCACGTATCTGAAAAACTTCAGTGATATATTCAACAATTATTAAACCTGAATCCCTTACTTATACACTTTAAGGAGAAAAGACCTTCAAAAAAGTACTACTAATCTTAAAAGTAACTTTTCATGGACCTGCAGAAATGCAGTCTGTACCTTTTACTGGAAGCAGAGCAAGACAAACAAAACCCTGCTCAAACACGTGCCCCATCAATGTTTACACACCTCGGGTCAGCTCAGCACTCTCTCACAACATTGTGAGTACAGTCACACAAAACAGGCCCTCGAAAATAGGACACTGGGGCAACCCCCAACCTGTTCTAGCTCGGAGGAGAACCCATGCCTTGTGGTACTTTGCCACACACGCACATCTCTCAAACTCCCTAACAAATTCCTCATTTATGGCAACATCCTTCTCAATTTTTCTGCTACTCTGATCCCCATCAGAGGGACATCAAGCTCCCTAGAGCTCTGGCGTGGGTTTTTGTTGTTTTGGTTTTTTCCCTACACACAGGCAGAAACAAAGAGCAGTATCTGATTTGGTCCAACATTTTTGGTTTATTTTCAGAAAGAAAACAGCAAGACAGCAGCTTGACTCAGCCCCACACTGCAAGAGCTCCTGGGCATTCACTTCAGCTCTGTGAAACATCACTCACCTCAAAACCAGTCACAACACCCCTCAGCCCACACTGGGGCACTGTGTGACTTTAAACCTGGCCCTGCAGACCCCCAGGGCCAGCAGCACTGCCCTCCCATCACAGATAATACTTGTGGAAACTCTGAGGGGAATTTTTCAAGGGATTACTTGTGCTATTATATGGATTATATGGATTAGAGCAGGACAGCTACAAAGACCCAACTAGGAATTACCTATTGCAACACCCTTCTAGTAAAAAAACACTGATTCACAGTATTGTAACACCACAACCAACCCCTCAGATTCCTTTTATATTATTCCCATCCACTTCCTTCCAAAAGGAAGGGATGTTCCTTCCTGCCCAGAAAGGCAAGTATCCAGACAGAACTACTTTTCAGGGGTGGGAGGTGCACCTAACCACAGCAGGTATTTTGGGGGATCTACACAAAAGCCCAGAGGCACATGGAGCCACTTGCCACCTGGCACAGGCAGTACTGCAGCCAGGGCACTCCTTGTCAGCAGGGTTGCTCAGCAGAATTCAGGGTGACCAGGCACAGCTCTGGCAGACAGAGGCAAATCCCAACACTTCAATTCCAAAAGTTCTGGTTCAACTCAAGTCTCCTCCACATCATTCATTACTTCATAGATTCTCTCTCTTTTAAGCCACTTTTACACTCCTCTTTTTTCATGTTTCACATGCTGCACCTAAACACAGGCCTCCCCACTCCCTCCTAAAGAAATGGGGATGAGAGGTCCTTCCTTCCCAGACAGGATACTCCTCCTACAAAGTGCCTCCCAGGGGACTTTTCCTTTTAGCAGAAATAGCCATAAGATGCCTTTTCAGCACTGCTGAAGCACCACTGCAGATACAGAGAGGTTTTCCAGCCGAGGTTTCAGACTTCAGGAGCGCAGGGACAGGGCTCATGAGCTCCCCAGGTCTCCAGCTGAGTCAGGGAGAAAAGGCTGTTTACCAGCACACTCAGCCACGGGCATGCAGAGCTGCAGCACTTCTGACCCACACTGCTCCCCAGCTGGTCCAACTCTCCTACAGAGGAAACAGCACTTTCACTGTTCCCAACAAAAGGTGACAATCTGCAAACCAACTTGCTCTTGTCCCCTCGGAGGCTTCACTGTGCACACAGAGGGATTCCAGACTGCCCACAGCAGAGTGAGGGAGATACCCAGGCAGCACCTTTCACCAGAAGAACTCCCTCTGCCTCACAGGAACAGAACACAGCACCTATTTCTCAGGGGTGCTCAGCCTGCCTGTGAGAAGCCCAGAGCTGCAGGCCATGCTCCCTCCCACAGGCCAGCCAAGAAACCAGGAGCTGCAAGGAAAAGCCCCCAGAAGCAGCAGCTCCCCCAGGACAGAGAGGGAGGGAAGGGAGGTTCTTCCCTGCCAGGCAATCTGTGCTCCCACCTCCACCTCTGCTGCAGCTCAGCCCTGCCACGCAGGAGAGCCCGGTGACACACAGCGTCGCTTCCCGGGGCTGTCAGCACAGGGCAGACCCTGCCAGCAGATTACTCATCAGCAAAACAGCCTCTGCCTTCCCATGTTACCAGGATGAGGCCATCCTCTATTAAAAAGAGACTCTGACAGCTTCTCAAGTTTAGCCCATAGCTTAGCACCTATGCTAAGCTTCCAGGGCCAAAAGGGCCTTGGAAATATCAGTCCAGGCAAACCTACATTGCAAATTTCAAGAAAAAAAAAATCACTATAGTTGCCAGTTAAAAACCTGGTATCAGTGCTCCTCTCAGCAGAACACATCAGAACCCAAGTCTAAAAAACAGTCACAGACCTATTTTCTTATACACCGTGGTGAATTCTCACAAATCTGAACACAGGCAGCGTACACAGAGTCCCTTTTCCATTTTAGGGCTCTTTCTGTAAAAACCAACACAGGTCCTCCCACTCAGCTCTCTCCCAGCAGCTCCCCTCTCCTTCACCATCAAAACAAAACACTGCTTTGACTAAATTTGCCCAGGATGCTGCGCAGGAGGGACCAGGAGCAGGTCTAAGGAGGCCAACATCTCTCTGAAGGTCGAGGCTAAGGTTACCAGCCAGAGCCATTCAGGAGGTTCCTTACAGCCCCAACAAATGAAATGTAAAACGATAGTCCAAGCAGCAGAGCTGGTTACAATTAAACAAATGCCACCAGCAGCTTGCTGCACCACAAGGCCTGCACACATCATGGGTTCTATAACCCCTAGGATTCATTTTTAGATCTCTAACTATTTTATTTAGAAAAAAAAATAGGCAATTTGGAGCACCACTTCCCCTTGCAGAAACCCCCCACACAGAGAAATCCTTCATCCCAAGTCACAGCCAGTCCTGCTCAGCCTACCAATGCGCATAACACAGCTACAAGGAATTTACTCCAGTGTTTTAATTCCCTCTGCTTGAGGTAGGAAAGGATGTAACAGCTGAAGAAAGTTTAAGAGTAAAAGACACTGCTTTCTTTATTTACAGCACCTCGTTCTGCACCAAAATATTTGACAATTTTGGTTTAGGTGTTTCTTTTGGTTTTTAAATTCCAGTCTAGGAGAAGTGGGAAATAATTAACTTCTGAAAATCCCCCAATTTTTAAAGCATTAAAAAAAAAAAAAAAGCCAAATCCAGCAAACCCACACCAGACACGTCAGCTTACAGACACCACTGGACTGCAATTCTGTCAAGGACAATGAAATATTCAGGAATCTGGGGGTCAAGGAGGAGGCTGGGTGCCCAGGACAACTCAAGGCCTCCCTTTCAGCTTTGGGAGGGAACGGGGGAGGGAAAAGCAGCACACATCGAGCGCTCAGAAAGGCACCGGGATCTCACCTTCCGCCAGCACCTCGTCCACAGTGACCTGGTGCCGGCCGATGCTGAAGACCCGGCCGATGTAGCCGCTGCCCGGGCCGCTGCTGCCGCCGCCGCCGCCGCCGCTGGTGCCCGACCCGGGCCCGGAGCCGCCCTGCTCCCGGCGCGAGTCGAAGAACTTCTTCATGTCTCAGGAGGCGGCAGCTGCCGGCGATGGGGGAGATGCCGGTGTCAGGTCCCGAGCCCCTCCTGGCTCCTGCCGCGGCCGCTGAGGGGGGCCCGGGGCCGCTCGCCTGGCGGGGCCGAGCCGCGCTGTCCCCCGGGGACTCACACCTGCAAAACCACAGAGGATAACGGGGTTGCGGCGCTACGCCCGCGGGCCCCTCCGTGAGCCCCGACCCGCACGGACCCTGCCCGGTACCTCGCAGAGGGCAGCGGGTGCCTCCATGCGCCCCGCGGGGCCGGCGTGCGCAGCCCCACCGGGTCACGGCGGGAGCCGGCTGCCGGCAGGGCCCGGGGCCCGCATCGCTGCCTGGCGGCGTCACCAGCGGCCACCGAGCCCGTCAGGGACAGGGACCAAGCCCGCCGCCGCCCCCCGCCGGCCCCATCCGACCAGGAAATGGGCCGTCACAGGAAGTCCCGGCTGCCGTCGGGAGCACCGCCCCCGCGCCTCCGCCAGCTGCAGGGCCCAGCCCCGCCACCTCGGGGTGTCGCGTCCCGCTCTATCCCGTCCCGCTCCACCCCGCCCCGTCCCGGGATGTTGCGTCCCAGAATT
This sequence comes from Toxostoma redivivum, assembly GCA_013397375.1. Taxonomy (NCBI): domain Eukaryota; kingdom Metazoa; phylum Chordata; class Aves; order Passeriformes; family Mimidae; genus Toxostoma; species Toxostoma redivivum. The sequence goes on along the minus strand of VXBI01013414.1, from coordinate 109,069 downwards.
TCCCGTCTCGCAGCCCTCGGAGCGCCCCCGACCCCACGGTGCGGCGGGGGGGGGGGCGGGGACTCGGCGGGATGGCGGCGCCGCGCGCGGCACGCTGGGGGCGGTAGTTCCCCGTCGTCAGTGGAGGAACGGTTCCAGGATGCCCTGGAACGGTGGGGACTACAAGTCCCGGCATGCCGCGCGGCGCTGGCCGGCAGGGGGCGCTGTGCCCACGGGGCCATGAGGGGGCTGTGGCGGAGCGCCCGGGCCGGGGTCGCCCCTCAGACCGGCCGGACCCTGGGCCGCCCCAGGGGCAGCGGACAGGGCCTGGGGGCTCTGCGTCCTCCTCGCCGCGAGGGCTGAGTGCAGAAACCCTGTCCATGAGGAACCACGGCCCGCATTAGGGCTTTGCATGGTGACGGGTATTAACGTTTATCTTTGAAATAATGCGCTAAACTCGATGCTTTTGTGATATAATAATAAAAGGCCACTGCTATGACATCTTGGGATTAACCTGAAGTGCAAGTTTTATTTTACACAGGCCCTGCTAGGGCCTGCTTTGAGATCCTAAGAAAAAATTCTAAAAGCAGAGATATCCCAAGCCCTTAAAATATCTTTAGTGCTTTATACCTGGTAGCTGGTTTTGTAAAACCTGTGCCTTGGATTTGCTGTTAAATCACATCTTCCTTCTCCTTCCTGCTCAAGTACTGGCAAGATGCTCATCAGGGGCACTGCAGCTCCTCCAGAGCCCAAAGCCATTGGGTCAGGCATTGGAAAGGTTTAGTTTAGCTCTGATCTTGGGAAACTTACTTTAAATGCACTTTGGGTTCTTTTCAGCATTTTCTTTTCAGAAATCAGGAGGTTTTCCCATCCTATGGCATCCAGAGCAGCTGACTCCTCTCCTCATGCACTATTGAAGGCTGGAGCTGAGATTTCAAACACCAGAGGGAAATGTTAAAATGGCAAAAAATGGTTTTTCCAGAATGAAACCCCAGAATATAAAACCCAAGCAGCACGTGCCTGCCAAATGAATTCCTCCATGACAACACCACTCTCCTTCCTCTCCTCTGACTGGGATGGAAGAAGAAACCAAAGCATGGCTCCCAATGACTATTATTTCCTATGTTACGGTAATAACTACAGCCATCCTGCTGCCAATCCCTGTCCCCAGCAGATAGACCAGGTCTGGCTTCTTTGGGATGACAGAAATATTTACCCTTCACACAGGCCTTTTCTTCATGCGGCCTCGCTTTGGTCACGGGCTTCCAGCAATGCCAGGGAGATTGGATCAGCATGTTGTAACTGGGTCTAATTGGGTTTTTCCTCACAGTGTTTGAAGACTTTTAAGATGCGTACAGCTCTCAGAACAGGCAGGTGAAGTTGCTGGTGGTAACATTTAGCACATATACACAGATCTGACAGCATGTCACTACAGTTGTTTTTCTGCTGAGCCACTGTGCCACCTCACTGTGCATAATGCTACACCTCTTCCACCATCCTTGTCCTCAGCAGGTCTGAAAGGTATGGGCCCACAATCCCACCCTGCAGACCCCAAAGTCCTCCTCTGACCACCTTCATCACCCATAATTTGTAGGATGGCTCCTGACTGCACCTTGTTTCCAAGTACACCCCAAGTCTGCACAGCTAGAACTGCAATAATTTCAGCCAACACACATGAGAAAACAGTCCTTTTTCATTTGCAGGTTTTAATCTGCATGAAACATGCTTGGCTGTGCTTTGGGGCTCTGTGATGAATTAAGTGCCTAGAGGTCAATACAGAAGGTTCACGTGCCCTTTGAAATAAATATGAAGTGAGTAAAGTCTCAGTTGTTTCTATACATTATTCTAAATTATTTTTTTTAATTTCTCTAACCTGTGACAATCCCCAGGCATCTCTTAAGACAGGTAAAACATCCAGTACAAAAATTGGGTCCCATCACTGAGGATTTCTGGGGACCCTGCAGAACTGAACAATTTCCAAGGAAATTGGGCATCTCTGTACAGTACAGGGAAATGACTCATTTCCAACTGAAGAAGATAAAAGCCACTGCATGCAGAGAGCTGCAGATGCACTGCTGAGCCTCCTCCCTGGCTCTGAGAGGGCTTTTTTTAACCATACCTGCAGTGCAATGCAGGGAGTGTCAGACCCACGCACGCTGGGGCCTCTGATGTTCAGCCCACGGGCACACAAACCCCACCCATGACCATTTTGGGGAGCAAAAGCTCAGCAGGGGCCATCCCTGGCTGCAGATGCTGAGGATATTCTTTATTCCAGAAGGCTTGGCTTTGCTGCTGCAATCCCAGTGACCTTCACAGGGATCTGAGGGAACTGAGCCTGAAAGCTCCAAGGGAAAAAGCTGATCAGTGACCTCAGCACAGACATGGCCTGGTGCTTCTCCTGTGTCAGAGTGACTCCAGAGTGCTCCCAGGCTCATCTGCTGCAGAGAGGAACCTCAGTCTGATACACTCAATCCTAAAACCAAATTTTAAGCTGCTAAAATCCCATGATGCAAGGTTTAAAGTATCCCAGTGTGGTCAGCAGAGCTGCTTCCTGCACATTGTCTCCCTGATCCCTGGTCCTCTTGCACTGCTCAGAAAATGCATTTAAATCCCTAGGAAGAAGCACATTAATACAGCTGCATCCCTCTCCATCAAACTTTCCAGACAGCTCAGCAGTTTCTAAATAAAAACACAGGCCTGGACAGGTTTCCTGCAGCCCCTGAAAGGCGAGAGCACACTGGCCCCTTCTGGAGAGCTCGAGGAGCGGCAACAACGGAGAGTAGATCTGGCACAGCTTCCTGTGCTTGCTGTCGCTTTACTGGCCAGGGGAAACAAAGCCATGGTCACATTTTCCTGAAATCACCACATAACAATTAAGTCTTAATCACACAGTTATGTTTATCTTGATAAGGATGTAAGGAGAGCCACGTTTTACACAGGCAGACAGTGGTAAGGGCAACTGTTTCAAAGTAAGGGAGGAGATACTCAGATTAGGTATAAGAAAGTAATTCTCCCGTTAGGAGGATGAGGCCCTGGCACAGGGTGCCCAGGGAAGCTGTGGCTCCCCTTGGGTCCCTGGAAGCGCCCAAGGCCAGGCTGGACAGGGCTTGGAGCAGCCTGGGACAGTGGGAGGTGTCTCTGACCATGGAGGTTGGAACAAGATGAGTTTTAAGGTCCCTCCCGACCCAATGCATTCCACAATTTTATGTCTCTCTAAACATACATTTACTGCAAAAAAATCTGTTAAGCTTCTCACCAGCTAAAGAATAGAGCTACTGTTCTGTCCATCTCTCCGCCTGTGATTTTCTGGATTTCAAGGATTTGTAAAGTGCATAGTAGTGGCCCCCAAACACTATTAGTATGACCAGAAAACTATCACTGATGTTCATCACCCCCAAGAAAAGGTCAGTTCTCAAGCACGCTATCATGGAGCTGGGCTTTACTGGGTTCAGAGCTGTACAGAGGAACAAATAGACTCCAGAACTCAGATCTGTATTTTATATGTTTCAAAGCTGGAAATTTCCAGCTCCTCAGTGCTCCTGTTTGCTCTTGCAGGACATCCTCAGTGGCTCCAGCAATAGCTCTGCTTCCTGTGGCTGGAAGCCAATCTTCCATCCACAGTAGTGGCACTCTGGTGGGCACACCCAGAAATAATGGAGCTGATTGAGCTCTTAGGCTCACGCATCTGGGATGCAATGGCCTGGATTGACCCTGTGTACAGCCAGGGGATGGAGCACTGGCTGGGAAAGAGCTGTGTTTCTCAAGGAGCATAACTTTATACCACAGCTCCACACTGTCCTTTATAGCAGCTGCTGTTACACTAAAGGAAATTTGTGGGTTGGACTCTCCCTGAGAAGGGATTTATCAGCTGTGTTTCAAGTGTCAGGATCCTGTTGAGGCTCCTCCTGCCTAAAGTCACCTCACTTGGGTTTGCCCACACCCTTTGCTCACTTCTGTTTAAATGCAGGGTCAGGAAAAGTCCTGAGCTGGGCAGTCATAGCTGTTTCCATCCTCTAGAGCTGGGTTAAGGCCAAACTACAGAGCAGCTAAGTAAGATTAAACTACATGGAGGCAGATATTAATTAAGAAATAAAAAAGTGAAAGGTACTTATTTCCTCTTCAGAACGATATGTGTTCTAATTAAAGTAAACAGTCATTAAGCCGCTCCCACTCTGGAGGCATTTGCTGGGAACTCCTGTTCCCTTTGGATGGATTCATGGACACAGGCAGCCAGTGAAGCCATCAGACCACCGATGGCCCCGGACTGTTTGCATTCCCTGCTCTTTATAGCTTTAGTGAGTAAAAGAAAACAGGAGACTGGGCCCGTGGCCAAGTGCAGCCTTCAGTTTCTCTGTGGGAGAAAGGCAGAGTGGGTGGGCATCTCTGAGGCAGTGTCAGCACAGCATATGCTGGGGAACAGCAGTGTGGAGAGCCCTCTACACCCAAGATGCTGTTAGAGCTGTCAGCATGAGGAGCTGAGAGCATCCGGGATCCCCTCCTGTGTGCCTGCCTGCAAAACACACGAGCATCCCCACCTTGAGAACCTGGTGATTGAAGCACACTTGAAACAGTGAATTCAACTCCTGGCTGCCTCATCCTTGCAGTGCTCCCCTTACAGCTTATTGTCTGAGGCATGTGAGCTCCCGTGTCCAGTGGTGTCTGGTTTTAAAGGCATCTTGGGTGACAGGAATTTTCTCAAATCAGTTCTGTTCCCCAGTTCCTTCTTGGCCGTGTGTGATATTTATGTTTATGTAATCTACTCAGAGAGCCTTTGACTTGCATAGCAGTGCTGGTATGCTGTGCTCAGGCTTCTAAATCCTGCCTGGATTGCTAAAAGGGAGAGTGCTGCACATTCCCCTGATAACACTAAGTGCAGAAGCAGTGTTTCTAGTGGTTATGAAGAATTAAGAACACTCCAATTTCTTATGTGAATTGGAATAGTTCCATTTTCCCACCTCAAATAAGCACTGCTTACCTAGGTCTGGGAGTATTTAATCTTCCTTCCTCTCTTTGTGTTAAAAGGGCTCTACTCCAATCAAAGATCAAAGCTCCAGGCTGCCTCTTCCTAAGGTCTTCCCCAAAACACCTCTTCCCAAAACACCTCTGACCTGTGGAAGTGGCTGTTTCACCTTACACGGTGCTGAACAGCAGGTAAGGACACACCCTTGCTCTAAGGGTCAGAAGTACCTCTGGATGTCTGCAGCGAACCCCAACAACTGCAGTTCACTTTGGGACTGTTGTGATACTAATATACAGAATGAGAGAATTCCTTACCCTCTTGTAAGCACACAGAACTCAGTGCTTTAGAAAAGCAAGGGCTGGTTTCCAGCCTCCACCCTACCTTCAGGTACTGCTGCTATGGAGACAACACTGAGCTACAGCATCCAACACACTCCCACAGCACTTGTGCAACCCTTAAATAACCCCATTTTCAGGGGCTGCTGCTTGCAAACTGCCAGTGCTCAGGTACAAAAATGAGCACTTCCCTTGTGAACTTCCCAAAACCACCAGCTTAATCCCCAAAGGCCCAGATTCTGACCCTTACTTAGTGAATGACTTCATTAGTGTCAGAATTTGGAGCTCAGTGAATGAGGTGAGGCTGTCCCTCTAGAGTTAAAGGCAGGTACCTGCTAATGAAAGGACACACTGAAAATCTCTCCTCCTAGCACAAGGCTCCTTTGCTCTGAGGTGCAAATTTAAAAGGTCAGGTCCTTCAGGCAAAAACAAATGCTGCCATTTTCTAGATGTTCAGCTCTGTTCTCATTGTGGGACTTTAAATAAATAGCCCCTTCCTAATGGGCTGCTGCTTGAGCCCAAGTTATTTACTTAATGCACACTGCCGTCCTTGTTTTTCTGTGACCTTTAATTTTTATTAAGTATTTTGTAGATGAGAGAACAGCAGAATGGAATGGAGATAGAAAGCAGGTGTGTAACTGAGTAAAGTATGGGGGTTGAGAGCTTTATAACAAGAGTGGTTAAAATAATTGACAGGACAAATGAAATATCTGTGAAGAGAAGAGCAACGTGCTCTGTCACTGCACTGAGAGGGACTGTGGGCTTGTCCCTTGCTGTCCCTCTTTTGATGCAAGGACAGCAAAGCTATGCCAGCCAGTGATATCCTTCAGCTGGAGATACTGAAGGATAACCATAGCCTTTCCATCCTTTCAGAGATAAAGACAAAGCTGAAAGCTGAGCAGACCCTGCACAAAGGGCTTCTGGAGAGACAAAGCTTTGTTACCTGAACCTTGTCTTGGAAAATACAGCAACAACCCTTCACCCTCCTGAAGGGAGCAGCTTCTGTAGCAAGGTACGACAGGGTTCCTTAAACCCCCGTCATCCTATCCACCTTCCAGAGAAGCCCAGCCAACTCTCAGCATGCTCAGAAGCTTTTGTGCTTTTTTTTTTTTTCTTTCTGGTCCAAATAATCATGACTGAATCAGATGGCTCTGGAGCCAGCACCCATTACCAGCCAAGATTACAGGGAACTCGGCTGTGTGATGCGTCAGGATCTGGCTGCTCAATGGACTACACTTACATGACTAACTCAGGTGGCCAAAAACATCCACACAAATACAAATACATCCAGACAAATAATTTGTGTCGTCAAGTATTCCTCCTACTTGGTGCCTCTCCCAGGGGGAAACAAAAGGTTAAATTAGGAAAATAATGAATGGCAGGATTGGTGCAATATATAACTAATTTGTAAAGAAAATTAATAACTCCTGGTATTAAATAATTACTATTGCATATACCAGTGACTGCAGTGACAGAACCTTCCAGTCCTGGGAGCTGAAGAGACTGGGAAGCAAACAGAAGAATGAAAATACACAGGCTAAAAAAGTCACTGACAATGTAAGATTGGAGAAACACAGCAGTTCTGCTGGTGGATTAAAATGCGCCCAGAGCAGGGACTGCTGACGTGAGAAGACGGGATGAGAATGGAAACTTTCACAAATGTAGGAAAGAGAAGAGTTTCTCCCTAGCAACAGTTTATAATATGTGCTGGTCCACACTGAATCCTGGTCAGGGTCAAGTGCCAGATTTTGCAAAGAAAGAGGCAGTGCAAAAGGAGAAGGCTTGAGGCTTGTGCCTGATTTTTCTGTTCCCCTGGTCCATGTCCCCTTGCATCAGCAGTAGGTGCTGCGTTCTATGGAGCTGTTTTGGGAGGCTGAGCTGCAGCAGGAGCTGTAATAAATAACCCACACAGACATGCTCACTGAGGCACAGCCTGCCTGCATCCAAGCTGCTAAATTTAGGTCCCCTTCCAGCAAATGAGCATGTGCAAAGAGCACAGGGATGAGACAGAGTTGTCACATGAGCTGGAAAAAACTGAGAGGGTAGGTTTACCCATTATAATAACAGCACTTTTGGCATCAGAGGAGACCAAAGGTCCTGAGGGTAAACAATTGAAGACACGATATTGCAAGGCTGATTTCCCTCTGTCAGCCTTGTGATTATGTCCATGGCTGACCCCGACAGGGTCACATCGAGGTAAAACTGAAGTCCCTTTGCCTGAAGAGTTTTGGCTCGAGGGCACTGTCATTTATTGGGTCAAAAGGAATAATCGTTATGCGAAGAATCATCCTTACTGAAATCATGGCTGTTTGCAGTGCAGAGTTCTAGACAAGGGGTGAGGATGCTGAAGACCCAGAGAGGTGCTGTGGAAGCAGAGGAGGCACGACATAGATACGAAATCTCTACAACGCAACACCGAGGAAGGAACAGGACTTCTTGCTCGGAGGCGTTGCTGCCTGTGTGCTCCACGCCGTCGTCTCCCTCATTCCCCCCTCGGGTGTGCCCTGCAGCAGGCAGGAGTGAGAGACCAGAGCCTGCAGGCAGAGCCCCTCCGTTCCCAGGGACTTTTACAGGAATGCCGGGGAGCGTGGAAGCCGTCCCAACCTGCCAGCCCTCCGTGTAATCCCAAAAGTGCGGTGTGAAGGGGAACTTCTCCCTGCTCCGGATCGCAACCAACTGTTCAGGGATGGGCAGGGCAGGGCTGGAGCTCCTGCACGTCACTGCCGCGTGTCGCCAGGGCGGGGACTTTGCCACCCAGGACAGCCACCGAAGCTCTCCCGATCTGTGCCAGGGACCCTGTATCTGCGCGGGACAGCAGGTGAGTGCCAAACGAACGGGGCATCCCCCTTGGCATGGAGACGGGGCTGCATGGCTGGAGGTGCCTGGGAAGGTGCCAAGCGCCATACCCGCTTTCCAGCGCGCACTGACGGCACTGCGGGAGTGGCAGCCCCGGGCTGGACGATGCCAGCGATGCCACGGCACTGGGGCAGCCAGGAGCTCCGGCCAGGGCTGAGCAAGGACGGTGGGCAGTTGTGGGGTGGAGGAAAGGCTGACCTCTCCCGGGCACAGGGGGTGCGGGGTTTGGTTCCTATTTGTGCCGTGCCCAGGCTGGCACGTCTTCCCCGCTGACCGCTGGAGCGCCGGGGGCATGGCAGGGGTTGACACGGCTTGGGGTGGTCGCACAGGCTGAATGAGGCGCACAAGGCTATAGGAATCATATTTTTATTCCTTCTGAGGGCAGTGGCCAGGTAAAGGTCGTTGTGTGGGAGGCGCTGGGATATTTCAGCTGGCTCGGACTCGTGGCAGACGAGAGATCCTTTCCTGAGCTGCAAACTCGGAGTCAGTGACTCTGCGGCGAGCCCGAGCCCCAGCCCGGGCACCCCGGGAGCGCAGGCAGGGCTGCATCCCGCACACACAGCAACTGGCGCTGACGGAACTGTGGAAAAGCTGATCCAGCGCTGGGTGTGGGTTGTGTTTGGGTAAACGTGCGCCGAATGAAGGAACTCGTCAGACAAGTCCAGTGTTTGCCTCGCAAGGAAAAGGGTCACAGAGCGGTGGGTTTCCATCCAGATCCGAGACGTACGACTGGCAACGCTGCGAGCTCAAACTGGGGTGGGAAAGCCCTGTCTTTATATCCTCTTAAGCTGCTGGAAGCTTTCCTTGGTGGTTCCCGTGCTCTGAGTAGTCAGGAAAACCTGATTGTGTGCAAGCCTAAACTTGAACTGGCCAGCACACGTGATAGTCTCTGCACTTTTCTGATAAATTAGGTTTGTTCTGGATTCAGCTTTTAGAGGATGTTGATATGGACTTAAAACAGACTAATTAGCCTGCCAGAAAAAGAACATCCATGGAAAAAAAATGGAGTAAAGGGAGGGATGCCTCCTACACTTGCACTCGTTCACCTGGGCACAGTGTTCTCAGCTTGTTCTGTCAGGTTTATTATACCAGGCCTTTTTTCTGGGGTGAAGCAAATAACATAAGGACCGCAGCACTGGCTGGCTGACTCTTGCATGCATAGTTTAATTCTTCAAAACACAGAGTGAAGTATTGTTCCTGTCCTGAAGCTGTTTTTCCCTGATTGAGCTGCAGGCCAGGAATTGTTTTAAGCTGCTGAACGCTGGCAAATCTGCTGAGCAATTCCCTTCCCTCTCTGCTTGCCAACGGGTGGCTTAGGAGAGTTTCATTCATCTAAAGCCCCAGCATGAGCAGTTCCTGCAGACCCCTTCAGCTATGAAAAGGTTACAGGGGCCACTGCTGGACAGGCTGGCTGCTGAGCTCTCCCACCTGTAACCTCAGTGGCTCATTCTCACACAGAAATGCACCAGGAACAAACCAGCACTTGCAGATTGAGCAGTGGGTTTGCTGTCTTTTCAGTGCTCTGCTCTTTCAATTCCTAGTGGTGTTCCCAGGATGAAGAAATCAGAGTCGTGCAGTCAATATTCAGTATGATATTTCTGCTGTTAATGGATGTTGCAAGAGCATTTGCCCTGAGTGCAGTACATGCAGCCTCTCCTCATGGTTTGGTTTCCTTCTGCCAGCTCATTTGAACTCAGAATTTCTCTGCTTCCCTTTCCCTTGCTACTGACCTTTATTTTGCCCTCTAATTGACTTGCTAAATCAGCCTGTCTGATATTCCTGCTTCTGTGTACAAACCAGCTGCATCATAAAAACAGTAGTGAAATTTGGAGCCTTCATTTAGGGAAAGCAAGTAAAATTGGCTTTTTACTTCTGTTAAAGATTAGAGAAGACCAAAGATGACTTTTCTGAGGTCTAGGTCATACTGTGATTGCTGGAATTCATGATCAGATGAAAGAAAGCAAACTCCACACTCAAAATTGCCGTAATGTGCCTGATTGCACAGGGTGTAGCAAGGTGGAGGTGCACCCAGGAGTGCCTGTGTGTAACACATCCATGGCAAGTGCCACACAGAGTTAACTGGCCTGAACAGCTCGCCCTGTGCATTCCAGGTCTGTAGGAGTCATGTGGAGCAAGAGCAAGCACACTCCTGTTCTTGCACACCTCTCTGGGCTCATGGATAGCAGCTATTAAGCACCACGAGGAGAATTAGGGAGAGATGTCATTCACTGTTGGCACCTCTGCTTCTGGGCTTTAATGAGAGAACTCGCTCAGCCCTGGAATAAAACCACACATTGCTGTCACTGCGTTTGCTTCTTTTGAATTTATTTTTTATTTAATTTGACCCTACTATATAGGTATCTCTTTGAGTCTGACTTTCTTAACTCTCTCCTGTGATGCTGGGATGAACGTGGGTTGTGAGGAAGTGCACCTTGTCCTGGTGCATGACATTCTGTCAAGTGATCAGGGACACAGGAGAATTTGGGTGTGTTCATGCAAAGGCTCTTTGATTGCAAACAAAATTATGAACAGAACCATAACTCAGATGGCAAGTAAGCTTTGGGGGCTTTCAAGGGTTTTGTCAGATAAAACTACAGCCCTACAAGGAAGGACACAGTGCACCAAACTGAGGGGATGTTGACTATAAAATGTTCTATTAAAATATTAAGAGGGAAAGCAGTTCTCCTGCCCAGTGCTCAAGTGAGGTTATCCTTTGTGCACTCAACCTACACCACAATGTCTCTGCCTCCCAGGCAGGATCCATGAAGGGTTAGGGCTGTGTGGGCAATCTCACCCTACTTCGTTCTCACCCTGCTTCATCCTCACCCTGCTCACCCTCAGGCTCTTACCTTCAAGCTCAAAGCTTGCAGGATTTTGGAGGACATGGGAACCGAGTCTATTTTCTTTGTTCCCAGGGCAATACTGTCTGCTTCTCCTTGTAGCCTCAGCCAGGCTGTCACACAGGCAATAGAGAAGAATCATTGAATTACTGCTAATTACCTGTCTGCTCACCACATCCCTTCCAGCCTGGCCCTGGTCCTGTGCTGCTGTGATCCAGTGTTTGCTCAGCACAAAGCTGGGCTGGACACTCCGGGAAGCTGCCCTGGGCGTTCACTTGGGCTGCTCAATCTTGCTTTTACTACTCAAAGAACTAGATGGTTACTTAATCAGCCTCATTAACCTTCGAAGGACGGTGCATTCTATTAATGATTTGCTAGAAAACTAACACTCCCTGTGGGTTTTTTTTATTACAGCTGTCTGAGTGCCCTGGACGCAGACAATAACAGATTGACCAGATCCAAGCACGATGGTGAGTGAGTGTGTTTGCTGTGCCAGGCTGTGCCAAGCCTTTGCTCTGACCTGATAAATGTGGGGAGTGGAGTTCAGATAAGAACACAGCAGGAAGAACACTGTCACTGTCTGTCTCTTCAAGGCAGTGAATTTATCTCCTCTTTCTGCTTCCTCATTGCAGGGGAGAATGACCCACACATACAGGCTTTTGTATTTGGGGAGTTAATGGAAAACCAGATCAGATATTAATTCAAAGAACATTAATTTCTCCAGATAGACTTCCTAGGCATATTATTCTTTCAGGGTTGAGCCTGCAAGGCAGCAATTTCTATGGTTGTTATTACAGAATCTTGGAATGGTTTGGGTTGAAAGGAACCTTAAACATCATCCAGTTCCACCTCCAGCCATGGGTAGGGACACCTTCCACTAGACCAGGCTGCTCCAAGCCCTGTCCAGCCAGGACTGGAACACTTCCAGGGACAGGGGAACACTTTTCTGCCCATTGAATGTTAAGTGGTATTTTGCTGATTATTTTCTTGGGAACATGAAGAGCTTTGCAAGAAAAGTGTATTTCTCCAGAAATTGCACTAGACCAAAGGCAGGAGAAACCTGTTTGTGAATCACCACTTCGGGTAAAACACTGCACTTCCTGGTGTGTTGTTTAACAGAATGATGGTCCTTGACTGCTCTTAGAGAAGTCAGGAATGGGGCTTTGGTGGGAACAGCTTCTTCTATGATTTACATGGAAAACTGCTGGGAGAAAGCTGGACTGAGCAGAGATGTCAGGCTATGTGCCCTTACTTAACTGGAAAGCAGATACTCCATGGGCAGCCACATTAAGATATTTTCTCCTTTCAGTTGAGTCTCTGTAGCTTATTTCTTATGTGGCTGGGAAGTCCCTCTGGAACAAACCATTTCCTTTTAGGACAGGATGGAACCTGGTATGAAATCACTCAGGTTTGGAGGGTGGACTTTATTTGCTGTCACTTTCCAAAAAAGATGTTAGCATCTTTTGAATTGTCTTTGTTTTTAAAATTCAGCTCTACTCTGTGAATGTCTCACTTTGTGACTACTTTTCATAACTCCTGTCCTATGGGTTTAGGCAACAGTTAAAGGCGTCTCAACTTTCAGTGCTGAGCAAGAAGCACAGGCACTAAGGAAGGCCATGAAGGGATTTGGTAAGTTGCCTCCCTCCACTCTTAAAACTTCTTTTTTTAGCTCTGGTGGTTGGGAAGGTTTTTCCTGGTGGTTTTTTGGAGGGGAAGCTCAGCCATTTGCATCACTTCACTGCCCTGAGAGGGCACTGGAAGGAATTGGGCGACTTGAACCCACTGGAAATCCAAGTCTTGGCCATAAAAATGTCTTTAGTCAGGCTCTTGTTTTCTCTGTCCTGTGGTGTGGTGCTGCTGGGCTGAGGCACTAGTGCCCAGATGAGATCAGGTTGTGCAAGGATGTGTGTAAGGTTGTGTGGCCAAAGGCACACCCTGGGCAAGGCCAGGCCAGGCCTCTGGTTCTGGTACAAGCAGCCTGACTGGTTTTCATTGGCTACTTCCAGGCACGGATGAAGATGCCATCATTGAGACCTTGACCAAACTGAATGTTTCCCAGCGTCAGCAAGTTCTGATCACCTATAAAAGCACTATTGGCAGGGTAGGTGCTCTTCAGAAATCAGTGCCTGTGGCTCTGACTGGGAGATGTGGACTTATTTGGGTTGTACCACTCAGGTGAAATGTGAAGAACATCCCAGTCACCACAAGAGTATGGTTGGCACTGAGCACAAGCTTTCCTTGGTGAAGTTTTTTTGGTCTTGTTCACTTCACAGTAGCTGTTCATCCAAGGAGGGCTGGAGCATGAAGAAAAGTGGTGAACAAGTTCTTCCTCTTCTTAAAGGTCATGTCTCCTTTCTTCTCTTTCTGTCTTCTAGGATTTGATTGATGACTTGAAGTCTGAGCTGAGTGGGAATTTTGAAAGGGTGATCATTGCTTTGATGACTCCTACCACCATGTATGACGTGCATGAACTGAGGAGGGCTCTAAAGGTTTGGAAATCCTTTTTTACATTGCATGGCTTATGGTCAATTCAGTATACAATGGCATAATTGTATATTAATTATGAATTTCTTATTAAGCTGTATCTAATAAACAAAAGTTGTAGTTGTTCAAAACAGTTGTCACAATCTTGGCTCTTGTCTCTGTGACTCCCTAGGGAGCAGGGACAGATGAAGGCTGCTTGATTGAAATCCTGGCGTCTCGCACCAACATGGAGATTCGGCACATCAATGAGAACTACAAACTCCGTGTGTAGCACTTCATGCAATTTCATACTGGCTCAGAAGCCACTTGTATGTGTGCAGGGGTGTGTGGGGAGGCAGAAGAGGGGTTTATCAGCGTTGAGGACTAGAATTACACACAGAAATGGAGTCGGTGTAAATGTAATGGAGTGGGGTGGTTATGTTTGTCAGCTGGAGGTCTATCCATGGTGGATCTTTTGCCAATTTTATACTGGCTGTGCTTCTTAATTTGGCCCTGTACTACTCAATGTGATGGCTGGATTGCTGTGATGAAAGCCAAAAAGGGCAAAGGCACCCTGGCTTGTCCCAGTCACAGTGTGGCCAGCAGGACATGCCTGTCCCCCTGTGCTGCACTGCTGAGACAACTCAAATCCTGGGGACAGTTTAGGATAGATGTTAGAAAGAGGTTCTTTATCCAGTGGGTTGCAGGGCACTGGAAAGGGCTCCCTAAAGTGGTCACAGCATCAATCCTGATGGAGCTCAAGGAGTGTTTTGACAACATTCTTGGGAACATGATGGGACTCCTGGGGATGGTTCTGTGCAGGCCTAGGAGTTGGACTTGGTGATGCTTGTGGGTCCCTTCCCACTCAGCAAACTCTGTGATTCTGTGAGCTGTTAGTAACAGATCTGCTGTGTGTGTGCTCTGGCAGAGTATGGCTCCACTCTCGAGGACGACATTGTCTCTGACACATCCTCCATGTTCCGCAGAGTCCTCGTGTCCCTTGCCACGGTGAGTCCAGGACAGGGGAAATCATGGGGCTGAATGTGCTGCTGGGCATCTCTCACACAGTGATGAGGTGCTTCAGGCTGGCTGCTACTTCACTTCTCTTGTATTTCACCTTGCCAGCATTTCACACCAGGGAAAGCAGCCTCACTCTGCCATGCCTTAATGGCATATGCTCTTTTTAAATTAAAGTGGATGGCTACTTGTTTCAAAAGAAAGAACAAATCACATCTGAATCATGTTTTGCTGTATTTGTAACCCATTACTCAATATTAAGAATCCCATTATACATCTCCAGTAACTGGTTTTGAATGGGGAATATGCAGGACTTACTTCCATTAGTTGCTCTGTTGAAATGAGTTTTTCATCCTTGTATTTCCGCAGGGTAACAGAGATGAGGGAACGTTTGTGGATGAGGCCCTTGCTCAACAAGATGCTCAGGTGTGTAGCAATTTGCTTCCTTGCAAGAACTGTATGTGTGATGAGTGGTGAATCCCTGCTGTTTCTAGACCTCTTTTTCTCAAGGTAGATGAGTAAGCCTAAGCTGTGCTAGTCAGCAGTGCTCCAGGTGCAGACTAAATTGGATTTTAGGAAATATTTTTCCCCTGAAAGAGTTGTTCAGCTCTGGCACAGGCTGTCCAGGGCAAGGGTAGAGTCCCCATCCCTGAGGGGTTCAACAGCCATGTGAATGTGGTACTTGGGGACATGAGTTAGTGGTGGCCTTGGCAGTGCAGGGGAAGGGTTTAACTCATTGACCATAGAGGGCTTTTCCAACCCAAATGGTTCTATGAAATAAAAATCTCATTATATACACCTGGTGTTCTCAATTGTCCTCACTTTGTTCATGTCTTCAAGTGCCTGTATGAAGCTGGGGAGAAGAAATGGGGAACAGATGAGGTGCAGTTCATGTCCATCCTCTGCACACGGAACAGGTGCCACCTGCTCAGAGGTAGGACCTCTCTGCTGTCCTGGGCTTTTTCCCTTATTTGAGGACAGTACTTTTGTAGGAGCTTTGTACTTGTTCATTAACTGATTGTGATCCCTTCCTGAAACTACAGGGCCAGTTGATTCAATTCTTTTAGACCATTTTATTCCCTCCTGAGACAAAATGGGAGTTGAGAAAAACACCCATGCAACTTCCTCTAGCCTGTGAATTGGAGATAATGATTGTGACTCCCATGGGACATAGTTAAGCATGGAAACAGTCTGCATTAAATAGCAGTTCTGGAAAATCCTAGGAGCAGTGGTAGGCTAATTAGCAAGACAGCTGATAATCAAAATGAATTCTTTCTGAGGGGCAGCCCTGATTAGCTTACAATGTCATGATAATGGTGCAGTGTTTGTACAGGGTATGAGGAGCTCGATCTTGCAAAGTGATCTACACACTGAAGCAGCTCACTCGGCTCTTTTATCCAACTCTTCCTCCTAGTTTTTGATGTGTACAGAGTGATTGCTAATAAGGACATCACAGAGAGCATTAAATCCGAGATGTCAGGAGACCTTGAGGATGCTTTGTTAGCTGTGGGTGAGTTCTCTGCTTTTAAACTTTGTCTACAAACTAATTAAATAATTAAAGATATTGTCTCTTGCCCTGTTTGCACAGCTTCAGGGGAAAGATTCTTTTACACTGTTTTACAAGCCACAGTTTTTAATCTTTGCAGATGCAAAGACCTGGTAAGAAGGCTCTGTACTTTATATTTCTCTGCCAAGGGATGATGACATTTGCTGTGTGGAAGCTTTAAAGCCCTAAAAGTATTTTATTGCTGTGCACTGGGCATGGAGACATCAATTGACAGCAGGTCACTGACCCTGGATGTCTGCACTATGCTTGTTGAGCTGCATTTTTAGAGAATAAATATCTGCACTGAGGAAGTGCTGGAAGGGTTTGGGAGACCTTATCCTTCAGTGTTTATTGTTTTAATTCTCTTGTTCTTGTCTCCCTTACAGTAAAGTGCTTGAGAAATAAACCTGCTTATTTTGCTGAAAGATTGTACAAATCCATGAAGGTAAAGAGATTTTGCTATTTCCCCCCCTGCCTCTCCATGCTCAAGTCAATAGCATGACAGCAATTAGAGAAAAAGAAACTGTGTTAATTGGAGGAAAAAAAGAAGTCTGAGGTTTCCTGTGGACGTCTTTTCCTTCAGGAAGCTCAGAGCTGGTAATGGATCCCTGCATTAATGCAAAAGTGGTCTAATCAGGAATGGATTCACCAGAAGGCCAAACCCCTGTGCCTGTCACTGGTGTGTCCTCAGTGCTGTGCAGCTGTAGCTGTTGTTGTGTCCCCTCAGGGCCTGGGCACCGATGACAGCACGCTGATCCGGGTGATGGTGTCCCGCTCCGAGATAGACATGCTCCACATCAGGAGGGAGTTCCTGGCCACCTACGGCAAATCGCTCCACTCCTTCATTAAGGTAACACCTGCATTTGCTAAGCAGCTGCACGGAGACCCTCTCAACAACTTTTTGGGTATTTTAGAGGAGGTGGAATTAAGGAGACTTTACATTTATGTGCTGAAAACCTTCCTGAATGTTCTTGGTTATTAAATTGTCAAAGAGGATACAAACACTACAGTAAGTCATTTATCCCAGAAGGAATCCTGCTTTCCATGGAGCTGCAAAATTAATGGTGTTCCTTTCTTCTGCTCTCTCTAGGGAGACTGCTCAGGGGACTACAGGAAAGTTCTGCTCAGGCTCTGTGGTGGAGAGGATTAAAGGAGGCCTGCAGAACCTGCTGAGTGATGGAAAGCAGCTGATCATAGAATTGTTTAGGTTGGAAAAGATCTTTAAAGTCATCAAGCCTAATCATGATAAAGATTTATTTTCTTTTTTTTTTCCCCAAATGCCTTATTAATTACTGTGATTATTGACTTAAGTTAGTTTGTACTCTGGTTAGATAGTGGCCATTCTGGTTGACCCTTTTGATACACTTTTATGGCTTGGAACACCCATTTGCCTACTAACTGAGCTGGTGAAGCCCATCTTACACAGAATGCTGTAACTAAAGGTATAAAAGTTGTTTCCTGACCAGCTGCCCCTTTGCTGTTGTGTTCACCAGTAAAACACATCAGCTAAAGGAAACCTGGATGCACAGTGTGAGAGGCTGCACAGAGAAAAGCCAATCTCATTGGTACCTGGAGACTGGAGAACACAGCTTTGCTTTGTTTTTCAGTAGAATTAAAACACAAAGAAACCAAATATCTAAAATACAAGCACGTTTACATATTTACTTGCCTCTGTTAGTGTGGAGCATTAACAGCCTGGCAATACTGTGTGTATATGTTGCCTGTAGGTAAGTGGGGAAGTTGTCACTGGTGACATGAGAAAAACCTTTTTCTGCCCTGGTTAGAGGAGCCCTGTGGTTTTGGTCTTTCTGCTGGATCATGGGAGTATAAATAATTAGGGTTATACTATAAACCCTGCTCTGGATAAAGTGATGTCATTGGAATGGTGCCTTTTAAGGCATGACCTATCCCCAAAACCCCAGCTCAGCAGCCTGGTGCTGGGGCACCTCCCCAGATCTCCTGAGCTAATTCCCCAGAGCTGCCTGGGACACCTGCCCACATCTCCCCACACTGTCTGACGGCTGCCCCGTGTCACAGGACCTACAGTAAGGGATCCCGTGTTTCTGCCTGGGCCTCACATGGATGTCTGCATCAGCCTCTGGGAGAGACTTCTCCCCCAGACCCTACACACCTGCCTGTTCACTGTTCTCACTCCACAAATGGGATTCTGCTTTGTCTTAGCGATTTATTTTTTACTGCTGGTGTACAATCGTGTTCTGAAGGACCAGACTGAGGTTGCATTGTCAAAGCTCAAACACTGCAGTGGCTACACCCCCATCCCATCACTCATTTTCCTCTCAAACAGGCGACTGCTGGCTGGAATAGGAGATGCCTCTATGGCCTCCAATAAGATAATTTTCTTTCTCGTTTTCTGGGCTGCCATGGGAGACATATTCCTGACTTTTGCCGGCAGAGGAGATAGAGCTTCATCCATTATTCTGAGGGCTCTGCCCAGGACAGGGAAATGCACAGCAGCTGTGGAGGTGCTCGGGCTTGGGCATGGGTTTCAATGCCGTGGGTCACGTTGGGTTTCAGTGCTTTGGGTCAGGTTGCTGAGTGTTGAAAAATGAATAAAGAGCTTGTTTCTGTACTTCTGTCCCCATGGTGTGTTCTGGGAGGGGACACAGGGGAGGAATTTGTTCTCTCCCGAACTCCTGTTCTCCGCAGGGCCGCGGGAGGGGCTGCAGGGCTGCTTCTTATCCTAATTATGCATGGTTTTAGTCCTTTTAGAATCCTTTTCCTCCGGTAAGGACTCTCCAACGCATAAACTCAATCATTGGCTCTTCTTTATCTTCTGGTTTCTGGAAATTGTCCTTGTCGTCCATGAATTCTACAGTCCAGATGTCCAACCTCAACAATACGGTTCTCTCCCAGGCTTTGTTCAATGAAGCACATCGGAGTTTGTTTGTCAAAACTTAGAGTGTCAGTAATTTTCCCAAGCTGTCTTTCTACAAAAGCAGTTTATGGCAACTTTGCTAAACACTGGCTAAGAGTAATTTAAGAACAAAGAAATATTTATTGTTTTTATATATACATATATTGGTTATGATTAAGAAAAACAATCCAGAAGTCAATTCAAACCGTTAAAGTCGTTACGAGGTTGTCTCGCTCGCGGCGCAGGAAAAGCGCCCGCCCGCGTCACCCGGGCCTGGCCGGGCCCGCCCGCGCAGGCGCGGAGCTGNGATGCAGGGCCGGGCTGAGGTGATGCAGGGCCGGGCCATGGGGGGATGCAGGGCCGGGCCTGGGGGGATGCAGGGCCGGGCTGAGGTGATGCAGGGCCGGGCCATGGGGGGATGCAGGGCCGGGCCTGGGGGGATGCAGGGCCGGGCTGAGGTGATGCAGGGCCGGGCCATGGGGGGATGCAGGGCCGGGCCTGGGGGGATGCAGGGCCGGGCTGAGGTGATGCAGGGCCGGGCCATGGGGGGATGCAGGGCCGGGCCTGGGGGGATGCAGGGCCGGGCTGAGGTGATGCAGGGCCGGGCCATGGGGGGATGCAGGGCCGGGCCTGAGGTGATGCAGGGCCGGGCTGAGGTGATGCAGGGCCGGGCCATGGGGGGATGCAGGGCCGGGCCTGGGGGGATGCAGGGCCGGGCTGAGGTGATGCAGGGCCGGGCCATGGGGGGATGCAGGGCCGGGCTATGGGGGGATGCAGGGCCGGGCTGAGGCGGGCAGGGGGGCCGGGTCACGGGTGACTCGGGAAAGGCCCCGGCAGCAGCGGCGGGCACGCGGACGCGGTGCTGGCACGGGGGGGACGCGGTGCTGGCACGGGGGGACGCGGTAGTCGTGCTGGGCTGGGGCTGGGCTGAACAGAACCCCCCGAGGCCTTGAGACCAACTGTTGTCGCTGTAACGGGAGAATTTCAAGGAGTGTTTCTCACTGTTTGTGGTTTGTTGTTTTGGTTTTATTAGGAAAAAATTGAAAAGCACATCGAAATATATTTATCAGACACTGTTTCTGAATGGGGAGAACAGTGACATCAAAATTTGTGCTCTGGGAGAGGAGTGGAACTTGCACAAGATTTATTTGTGTCAGGTAAGTGGCTCCTTTGTAACTCCCACTAGAAGCCGTGTTTTTAATGAAAGGATGTCTCAGGACTGTGAAGTATGGCTGGAGATTTTTCCCTTTTTTTTCCACTTCCTATTTAGGACTTTCACTCTTTTTGTAGATGCAGACAGTTTACGAACTCCTGTTAGCAATGTTGGGAGGCAGAGCTGTATATTCATGTTTGAAAAATTTCTTTGCTTCTCTCTCTTACTGCTTAATTTTTAAAAGTTTTGTTTAATTCATTTTATCGTAAATCTTGGTGCATCCTCTGTGAAAACAGTCCTGACAGTTGTCTTTGATGTCCTGAGAAGATGTTCTTGTTTGCTGTACTAGGGGCTGGGAGACTCCTGTGATGTCAATATTCTTGCAGGGCAAAGGAGGCCCTTCCAGAAGGGATTTGTAAAGCCTGTGGTGCTGCAGCTCAGTTTTACTGCCCACTGGACTTGTGTGCAGGGAGCTGCAGGGAAGTTGCTGGTGCTGGGTCTCTGTAGGTGCTACCGATTGTTACGAGCCTTCACAAAAGAATTTCTTGCAGCTTCCCTGCTGCTGCAGGAGGAACGTTTTCTCAGGAACTCTAAAAAGGAGTAAACCTTAATGCATACATCCAAAAAGGGTGCTGTTTCCACAAACGTTTTCTGTTGGGCTTGTGTTCAGGTGGAGTCCTTTGTGTCTGTGTTTTGGGAGTGCAGAGGTGCTGTTGGCTTTGCTGTCTGTTCTGTGTCACTGCTGCTGTGGCAGAAGTGGAGAGGATCCATGACTGTGCCCTGAAACACCGAATTCACTTGTGCCCTTGTCTTTCAGGGGTTCTGGCTGTGACAGGGATTGGTGTGAAGCCCTCAGGTGCTGTACTTGGACAGGGGGGCATTTGTGTGTCAGCTGCAGTGGGAGCCAGAGCAGGGGTGTGACACGGTGGCACTTGAGAGGTGCTCTGCACGTGGCTGCAGTTGCTCTGCTGCAACAAGTGACAGGAAAATCGAATTCTGGATTTTTTTGTGGCTGTTGCTTTGTCAGTGCCCAAATTCCAGAGCAGCTTCAGCAATTACTTGCATGGTCCCAGCAAGGGAAGTGTTTCAATGCTTTTTTGTAGGAAAAAGCCTTTTCTTTTTCGAGAGTGAGAACCTTTTAACAAGCCTTAACTGAAGGCAGGAAAGTCCTTTGTGTGAGGCAGAGTGGGAGCAGTGGCCCTGAGGGCTGTGAGGTGTGAGGCAGGAGCAGAGGTGGCAGGCACAGCTCCCACTGCCACTCTGCACCCCAGGGAAGGGACACAGGCAGGGCTGGGTTGTGCAGGGCGGGCACAGCACTGCTGTGGCCTCAGGCTGCTGCTGTTTCCTGTCACTGTGGCTCTGTGGTTGCTGCATCTCAAGTCGGTGAAGCTGCTCCTGAGAGCTTTGTGCAGGGTTGGTGACTGAAATTGGATGTGGAATCCTTTCTGTGGATGCAGCTGTTCAGAGGGGTTTGAAAGTTGTGACCTTGTCTGTAGAGGCCTTTGAGGAGCTGTGTTCTTGGGACAGGAGCTTTGGGGGGAATTCACCATTCTCCTCAGGCAGGTTCTGTTTCAGGGTACACTCCTGCATTGCAATTATGTTATTGTAGTTAAAGTAGTGTTGAAGGTTAGGAATAATTCCATGTAAATGACTCTTGATGCCATTGTGACTCTTCCTCTGTGCCCCCAAGCAGACTCAGCCTGACTGTTTCTGCTCCCCTGCTTGTTCCACACACTGCCTCAGGTTTCATGAAGAACAGTCAGGTGCTGCTCAGCCTGGTCACAGCAGCTCTGAGAAATGAGGGATTTCCTTTTCATGATGCTGCTACAAAAATCATTCTGAAACTGGGGAGTTGATCTCTGTGGCAAAGCTCAGGCAGCCTCGTGATGCTGAGATGAGTGAGGTCCTGGGTTTGATAGGAGCATGTTGTATGTTTCAGAGTTAGGGATACACGGAGGGTACAGAAATACTGACCTGATCAAATTAAATCAAAATTGGTTTTGTGTTATTTGCTGCCCTGAGCTGAAATGCTGAGGGAAGAGGTCAGGGAATACGGTGCTGTACAAAAGACTTTATTTTTTTGATCTCTCAGGTAAACTTCATTGATAGCATCTCATAATGGGCACATCTGCTGCTGGGAAGGAAAATCAGGAACCCTAGTAAAGCATTATCTTTCCCTTCTTTTGGATGGAAACCTCAAATTCTAGTTTTATGTGCTTTTCACTTAATAATAAAAGGTATATTGCTGTAAATGGTGTGTGTGTTTGTGTCCTTGGTATGAGGCTACAGCCTTGTACAATAATTTGTATGTCTTGCATGCCTTTTTTTTTTTCACCCCCAGTCCCCAAACTGGTATTCCCTAATGCCTGCAGGATTTATTGCTTACCATTAACCTTAGGGACTTGGTTCTTGGATTAATTCTGTTGCCACTGGTGGTGTGGTTTGTGGGAAAAGAGTTAGTGTAGCTTTTCTGGCCTTTTTAAACTCTTCCTTACTCTGGTTACACACACAGAGCCCAAATTTTCCTGTGGGCATTTTGAGTGTCAGAAACTGTAACTGTAATCAGCCCCTCAAGTTTATCAGAATGTTTTATCTTGTGAAAGTTCCCTTAATATATTTTGTTCTGCATAAAGGTAAATATTAACTGTATTTGGTTCCATGTGCTGCTTTTGGCCATTTTAAGTGGGATGAAATCTCTTAGTTGAGCTCTTTTTCTCTCTTCCTTCATACAGTCAGGCTACTTTTCCAGTATGTTCAGTGGCTCTTGGAAAGAATCCAGCATGAATGTCATAGAGCTGGAGATTCCTGATCAAAATATTGATGTAGAAGGTAAGTTGGAGCCTTTTATTTTAACAAAACCCTGAAGGGAGAGTTTAAGTTAAACCTCATGATACTCAGAGAAGGCTCATAAGATTCAGCTTATTTTTGTGCAGTTTTTCAGCTCTCAGGGATGCTGAATCGTAGGAACTCAGTAATGGATTGGTTACTGCCCCATGTTTTTTGTCTGGTCAGTTGCTCAAGATAAAGAGTCAGCACTGAGACCATAGAGAAGGTGTGCAGTGAAGGGGTTTGGTTGTGTTTAAGGACTCTTTGCTGCCCCCTGCTCGGAGTTGTGTCTGACTCGTGTTCCCTTTGCAGCCCTGCAGGTGGCTTTTGGCTCGCTCTACAGAGATGATGTGCTGATCAACCCCAGCCGTGTGGTCGCCCTGCTGGCAGCAGCCTGCATGCTGCAGCTTGTAAGTCAGAAATGCCACTGCTCCTGTCTACCTGAAAAGAAACACAGCAGGTCAGAGTATCCTTGCCCACGTGGCCTTTTGCATCCAGAGGAATGAATCAGCTTTTCAGGTTAACTAGGGAAAAAGCCAAAGACAATGCAGTGAGTTTATTGAAAAATGCTGTGACTAAGATGGAGGTGTGAGATGAAGTGACTTGACAGTGATATCTAAAAGTAGATTAAATAGGTTTTGGAGCTCACTTGCTCTACCCTGAAGGCATTCAGTACCCTTTTCTTTCATGGGAAGTATTCTTAAGGAGCATCTGTGTTTCTGAGGAATGATGATTTCAATGTTTTGAGGAGCTTAGCACTGGTCGCTGCAGCCTGTGGGCCTTAGGGGATGGCTCAGGCATGCAAATCTGGATGAACAGCACAGTTCACAGTGTCTGACACTTCCTGTTGGGAGATGAACACTCAGAACGTTTGTGTGTTTTTTCCTCCCTGCAGGATGGCTTAATCCAGCAGTGTGGTGAAACAATGAAGGAAACCATCACTGCCCAAACTGTGTGTGGTTATTACAATT
Organism: Toxostoma redivivum; assembly: GCA_013397375.1. Taxonomy (NCBI): domain Eukaryota; kingdom Metazoa; phylum Chordata; class Aves; order Passeriformes; family Mimidae; genus Toxostoma; species Toxostoma redivivum. The sequence continues at coordinate 85,248 of VXBI01013414.1, read as the reverse complement.
CTGCAGGGACGTATGGGCTGGACTCTGTGAAGAAAAAGTAAGAATTACTGTCTCCAAGCTGTTTTGGACATTGCCAATTAATAGTGAATTTACACACAGTTTCATAATGACCAGGTTAAATGTTTTAATATTTATTTAGAATAGACTCATATGACATCAAGGTTGGAAGAAACCTGTAACCAACCATCCACCCAGCACTACCACTGAAACCACATAATCTAGAGCCAGATCCAGACAGCTCCAGGGGTGGAGATTCCACCACATTCATGGGCAATCTGTTCCAATGCATGACCTCTCAAACAGGGAAAAAAAAATACTGAGTACCTAATCTGAATTTATTGAGTCTGTTCAGATCCCTCTGCAGAGCCCTTCTGCCCTCCAGCAGATCCACAATCCCACCCAGCTGAGTGTTGTCTGCAAATCCTACTGTTGCAGGAATGTTGATGTAGAAAAGAAACAAACAGAGGCCCTAATTCCTTGCTTTCCATGCAGGTGCCTTGAGTGGCTCTTGAACAATCTGATGACTCACCAGAGTGTTGGACTCTTCAAGGAACTCAGGTACTGGGGCAGCACTTCCCTTGCAGGGATGAAGGACAGTCCCTTCCCAGCTCTGGACCTCACTGCAGATCACTTCCTGGGCTCTTGCTGGTTGCTTGTTCCCAACCTCCCCTTCTTTTTCTCTCTTCTGTCTCACTGACCTGTTACAATTGATTTTTTCCAGCATAAACCTCATGAAGCAGCTGATCAGCTCCTCCAACCTGTTTGTGCTGCAGGTGGAAATGGATGTGTACACTGCTCTCAAAAAGGTACTTGCCTGGGCCTCAGTGCAGTGGAACCTTTGTGAGATTGACTGAAGGTGTTTAATGAAGTAGCAGAACTTTTATAGAAATTAATGCACTCTGGGAATGTCTGTTATTAATATGCAGATTACTTACCTGAAACTTTCTTCAACTGACTCAAAAGAATTTATTTGTTTTGCCCAGTGGATGTTCCTTCAGCTTGTGCCTTCTTGGAATGGGTCTTTCAAGCAGGTGTTAACTGAAGCTGATGCCTGGTTTGCTGAGCGCAGGAGAGGTAGGAAGAGGTGGCCAGGCATTGGTTTGGGGTTTGAACATGAGTCATTTCTTAATTTTAGTGGCAAGAGCCATTATTAAATAACTGTAATAAAATAAAAGCCATTAAATGCCCATAATAACTTTCTCTAATCAATAAGTAAAAACTCCAGTATAAATAGGATCTGGAAAATACGTAGGCAGGCAAATTATAATGTGGGTGCTATGTGTTGCAGAGTTTGGGGGTGATGTTGCCTTCCTGGAGTCGGCACAGGGGAGTGCATTCCTGCCTGTGTTTGCACACCTGAGGCTGCAGTACATCATCAGTGACCTGGCCTCAGCCAGAATCGTGGAGAGGGATGCCCTGCTGCCCTCAGGTGAGTGAGTGAGTGCTGGGCACAGCTGAGGCCTCACTTCAGTCCCTGCCTTCAGTTTCTTCACCCCAAGAGAGACTGGGAGGTGCCAGAGCATGTCCCAAGAGAGACAGAGCTGGGGAAGGGTCTGGAGCACAAGTCTGATGAGGAGCAGCTGAGGGAGCTGCAGAACAGCAGGCTCAGGGGGAACCTTCTCACTCTCTACAGCTCCTGACAGGAGGAGGCAGCAAGGGGGGGCAGGCTCTGCTCTCAGGGAACAGGGACAGGAGAAGGAGAAGCAGTCTCAGGGGAGGTTCAGTTGGATATTGGGAAAATTCATTCTGTAATGGAACAGGTTGTCCAGCTCTAGCACAGCCACCCAGGGCAGGGGTGGAGTCCCCATCCCTGGGGGGAATTTAGCAGCTGTGTGGATGTGGCACTTGGGGACATGGGTTAGTGGTGGCCTTGGCAGTGTATGGGGAGCAGTTGGGCTCAGTGAACTTAGAGGACTTTCCCAGCCCAAATCATTCTGTGGTTCTTCTTGACCGATCACATTCTGTGTGCCTTCCCCAGCCTGTCCTGCCCTAGAGTAATGGGGAAGATCTCAATGTGTTTTCTTCTCTTGCTGCTCACATGTTTATCTCCAGCATCAGGTTTGTGGTTGAAGATTCAGCAGAAGCTGAGTATGAAAATTCCAGGTATAAAAGTCTGCAAAGGCACTCATATAGGTGTCATCACCATGTGATAAACATTCTGCTCATCAGTCAAGTTGTCAAAATGCTCTACAATAGATACATAGTACTTCATCAATGTTTAAATGGTCCCAGGGGCCCAGATAAACAGAAAATCCTTTACCTTTTGGGAGAGTAAAACTTGCTGAGACTCAACTGTTTTCTAGCCATTAGTTTCTAAAAAGAGCTGAATAGGTTTTGATAGGATTTGGAATAAAATCCGAAAATTAAAATGAAAATCACAAGATGCTGTGAACTCTTCTTCCCTCTTCCAAAACAAATGTTATTTACTAATAGAGATTTAGGATGAGTTGGAGCAGAGAGGATATTCAAGTATTCCACTCTTGTTCATTTGTCTGCATTTTGACTTGTATAAAATACATCCTCCTCCTAGGGCCTAGTGCTTTTTGAAGCCCAGAGAGGGAAATGCCATTTCATATTATTAGATTACTGATGCTAACATCCCAGTATCACTGGAGAATGAAAAGCCCCTTCTCATCCTGCTGCTGTTATCTGATAATATTTTGTTATGCATAAAAATCCCAAAAGAACAGGTCTCAGCTTTGATATGTAATATATCAAAGTGATATATAAGTGATGTATAAAGTAAATATAATCCATCTCACTTCATAGTGATACTGGTACAGACTAGGCAAAGTGCAAAGGTTCTTTTAAAAATACGGGTGAATGACTATTTAGATCTTTAATGGTGACACAGGAGATCAGTGGATTTGTTTCCTTGTGAAGTGGCTTTGTCAGTATGTCAATAAGATGTTGCAAACCAGAAATTTTCTGGAGCTACACTTGATTTCCTCCTCTTAATGCCTGCTGTTACCACTTACAGTGTGATGGGCAGCCTTTTCTTAGTGCTCTCTGGTGGGTAAATGTTGTGCCTGTTCTTAAACCCCAAAGCCTTTACCTTTGACAGCCTTAGTGGCTGTCAGAGGAAGAATTGTTCTGATATTGATTTCCTTGTGCTCATTGAAAAAGAGTGTGAAATTTGTGCATAGCTCACAAGTGTTGGCTCTGCAGGGAGGCAGTCCCTGAGCTATGAGAGCACTGTGCTGGCTGGGTGGCACTGTGGTGCAGGGAAAGGGGGACATAGGACAGCTGGGTGGCACTGTGGTGCAGGGAAAGGGGAGACAGGAAAAGGGGACACAGGACACTGTGGTGCAGGCACAGGGGGACACAGGGACACGTGCTGTGTGCAGGAGGAGGATCTGTGTGTTGGGAAGAGTTTGGTACTTGCCTGCCCTTGTAATCTGTTCGTGCCAGGGTGTAGCCACAAGCTGTGTTAGGATCAGAACTTCTGCTCTTCATTCACAGGGAGGTTGAAATAAATCCTGGGCTGCACTTTGGAGCAGGTTATATGGCTGCCAGCATTCAGTACTTGAGGGGATGCTTCGTACCTGAGAGGCTGCAGACAGGGCCATTGCTGGGCCTGGGTTTGTGTTCTGCTGGAAGCCTTTTAGATTATTCCAGATGAAGTTGTTCTCAAGGAGGTAGAGAAGCAAATACACTGAGTAGTTGAAAGTACTACTGTGATTACTTATTTATTTATTTTTATACTCTGTGTGTGTAGGTCCTGAAGGGGAAATATGAAATTCTGTGTTAGGAGTTCACAGCAGTCTGATCTTTGTGCAGAAAAGGTGCAAGAGACAGGAATACATAACATGTCTGTGTGAGCACAGTGTTTGTTCTGTTCTACTTGGTGGCTTGTGAGCATTTCCTCAGCTGTGCTTTCCCTCTTCATAAATCAGCAGATGGACTGCAGCTGAAATGTGAGGTAGAAAATAGATGCATGCCATGCACAAATAGAGAAGATGCTCTCCCCCCAATACTTCTTTCCTTCCCTTCTAGCACATCCATTCTCTGTTCCTTACCTATGTAGGTTTCCTTAATTAATTTTTTATTTTCTGTTGTACTTTGGTTGATTCCCAGTTTGTTCCTATCACAATCTGTACTTTCACTCTAGAGTCACTGGCACAAAGGCTGGTTTCAAGTTTTCTGTCCGTGATCTCACCTCTCCTCCCTTCTTTTACATTGATCAGCTTCCTGACTTGTTTTTGGTCATGTTGGCTCTCCCTGTTCTCTTACCCAGCCCATTTCCCAGAGCTGGTTCTCATAAGTGACCTTGCCCCTTTGCCCCATTTGTTATCTTGGCTAAGAACTTCTTACACCCTGAGCTTTTGGGATCCCTTTTGTGTAACTGCCTGACAAATGATTGAGTTTTGTTCTGTTTTATCTCTTGGTTGCAACATTAAATTAACATAGCCAATAAAATCTTTGTATGTTCTCCAAGGAAGACATGATTTATGTTTATTCTTAGTAGGGTACAATTTCTGTTTGTTTTACCATATTTGTGTTAAGTCACTGTTTTCTTTTATTCCTTGATTGTGTTTTCTTCTTTAAGTTACGTAGAATTCCTCTGGGGATTCAGACAACAGCACCTTCTCCCAAGAGCTTGTTAACAAGCTCCTTGGCTGAACAGAGCTTTGTGTGCTGAGAAAACGTGTGGAGTTGCATCACTTGTGGCAGCAGTGGGTGTTTGAGGAGATGAACATAGTCTGGAGTAACTGCCTGTTAGATGTGGATGTTTATCCCTTCCCCTGTGGTTGAGGCTGGGAGCTGGAGACCACAGGGAGTTATCAGGGGGTGGTTTGCATAGACTGTCCAGTTCATAAGTTTAACTTTATTATTTCAGTGTAATTTTATTTCTCTGTTTTGAATGTATATGACCGTTCCCAGCTCCAAAGACAACACCAAGCTTATTTATTTTTTTTTTAAATTTTAGAATGGCTGTCCTCTGTTTACAAACAGCAGTGGTTTGCCATGCTCAGAGCAGAACAAGACAATGATATTGGGTAGGTATATTACAGGCTTTATTTCTTTCTTAAATTAGAAACCTTCCTCTCACAGAAATTCTGACGTGAATAATTCTGGAGTTTACATTAAAAGGAGGGGGGGAAGCATACTTCTTTCTCTGGGGAGGGGAGAAGCATACTTCAGTGCCTTTAACTGCTGATCTCTGTGGAGCTCTCTGTTCCCTTGGGCTGACTGGTCTCCCATCCCTCAACCAGTAGAACTCTGAAAACTGGCCTCATGGGACCAGAGGGAAATGCTGGGTGGGGGACATGAGTTCTGTATTTTCCTTTATGTCAGTTAATGCTTCTCACTAGTACTTCACCTGGAAATCCATGTTGAGGATGTAAAAGGGTAATTTCTGAGCCTTCCATGTTAAGGATACTTTGGCCATCAAACTGTTTCTCTTCCTTCTGCTTGCTCTTGGCCGTGCTGCAGTGAGCCAGGTCCCCTGATTTAACAAAACTATGGCAAAATGCAGCTGGGGGGAGTTGATCCTGCCTTTGTCTTCTCTCCTGGCTCCTAGAGTGCTTTGTGGAGAAAAAATGCCAAGTCAGGCAGCTGCAGAATGCCTGTTACCTCCCCAAACCCAGCAGACTGACTTGCTTCTTTGTTCTGTAGCCTTGTCACCCAGCAGGTGCCGTTGTGGGCAGGGATATGTTGGGTTGTAACAGGAGCTTCAAAAAAGACCCAAACTCTGGTCTGAAGAATAGCCAAGGTCTTTAAGAAGGTGTTCTCTTAGGCAGCAGTCCTTTAGGAAGTGGTGGAGGGAAAGTGCAGAATTGTGACTCTAACATTCAGTTCCTGCAGATGAATTTTGGGTGACCATGGCTTGATTCTGATGTTGGCTGCTCTCTTGGGAAGACTTTTGCAATGCTGCTGTGGCTGTATCTGAGCAGGCAGATGTCACCTCCTGGCTCATGGGCAAGCAGGGTTCATAGGGAAGTGAGTCATCAGAATTCTGATACGAAATAAGACGCTGCATTTGCTAATTTTGATGTGTTTTGGTAGTTCAGGGCAGTGGGAACATTTGAATTGTCAGCCACTGGATACACATGCTTCTGGAAAAGTGAGTTCCCACAGAGGTGCAGTGAGGATGATGGGAATCATCCAGCTTGGAAAAGAACAACTTTCATATTCTGCTACAGCTGAGGATTTCAGTGGCTCTTGGAATGGGCAGAGTATTTTTCCCCATTTCCTGCTTGTCTAGTTTTCTCTTTTGCAGTATGGGTTGATTATTTCTTTTAAGACAGTGAAAACCAAAAATCTCAGCCTTAGAAGGACATGCATGCAGCTGTTCCTTTGTGTTAGTGCAAATGTTTTGGCCATTTGACCAACGTGTAGCTGCAGGAAAAGAATTCAGGTTTTATAAGCCCATGGTTTATCCAGCTCTGCTGCTCTTTCTCTCACACCTACTGCCCATGTCAGTATCAAACACATGTTTTCCCTCAGGGGTGAGGGAGCAGACTTAGGAATCAAAGCAAGACATGCATCAGACTCCTCCGAGCTGAAGTAAGGCTCTATTTCCATATCCCACCTGGTGCAAGGCATAATTGCACCTGATCATTCTAACACTGCCAGCATGGAAATGGCACTGCTTGGAAACATGTGATGTGGTTTGTCGTGGTAACTTTATAGAGGGGAGGACAAGAAAGTGTTTCCCTTCTACTTTGAGTTTGCATTTAAAAGGATTAAACATCTTATTCGCTATTCAGAATTGGGGAGTTTTTTAGTGTTAGCAGTGGAGTTTGTGGCTTTGAACTGTAGCTGCTCAGGGTTTACATGTTGTGTTAAAGTGAATCACTTTTGTTACAACTAAACATGTTTGTGGCAGAAGCCAGACAGGTCTTTTAAGTCTGGGACTGAAATCACTTCTACTCTTAGCAGTCTCTTTAGCAGTGTGTAAGAAGGAAGCAGAATAAACCCACTGTTCACTGTGTGGCAGCTGGTGGAAGTGGTTAAAGCTGAAGTTCTGCATTGTCTGAGGCTGCTTGAGGGATGGAGAGGGGGATGTTAATGTCAGTCTGAGCATTATGGACTAATGTTTGTGAAATTTGTCACTAATTAAACAGAAATAAATCCTTTATCACCACTACTGCATTTAGATCAGCCACAAAACCAGTTCAGCTGGATGATGTGGAAAAGCACACAGGAGGTTCCTAGATGAATTTGTTCAAGTGTGATGAGCTTGTATGCATAACCTGTTGATGTCACTGGGATTAATAAAGTTCACTGCCAGCCCTCAGCCTGGTGTAACTTGACCACTTTCTAGCAGTGGGTGTTGGGTTAATGATGTCATGGTGTGTGAAGCAAAGTGAGGAACACTTGTGGAAAATCAAGGCTGATCTCACTTGTGCTGGCTCTGCGAGGCTGTTCTGCGTGTTGGACACAGGGGGACTGCTGGGTGAAAGGAGCTGATGTTGGTGTGGGATGACACAGCCGAGGGCTCTTGCATCTCAGGAGCTCTGAGAGGCTCTGGCACTTCATGAGCACTGAGGGGAAGTGGTTTTTTTTTAGCTGAGTTGCATAACCACCTCCTTGAGAAACCTCTCTCAGTGTCTCGTGGCTGCTGCTTCATAGCACTGCTGTAGCACAGAGCCCTGCAGCTGTGCCCCAGCACTTGTCTCTGGTTGTGCCTAAGAAGTCAGCCTGCTGAGTTTAAAAAACACTTGGGTTTTTACAAGGCTGGGAGAATGTATTTCATTGCAACAGCTACTATTTTGTTACCTGGAAAGGTTCTTTTGTAGAAGAAGTCCTGCCTAACTGAGGTGTCAAAACTTGCAAAACCTGGTTTGTATTGCAGTTTTGTAGTGTAGGTGGATGCTTATGGGACAGTTTGGGATGGAAGAGGCTCTGGGAGCTCATCCAGTCACGCCTCTGCTCAAAGAAGGGTCAGCTGTGGGTCTCTTCAGCTCAGGGTATTCCATGATTGTATGCTCAGACAAGTTTACTCCAGTCTGTTCATCTTCCCCACATTAAGGTATCATACAAAGCTGTTGAAGTGTCCTTAAAGATGCTGGTTTGGTTTTTTTTCAGGCCTCAAGAAATCAATAAAGAGGAACTGGAAGGAAACAGCATGAGGTGTGGTCGCAAACTGGCCAAGGATGGTGATGTAAGTGTGGCATGTGGCAAACTGCAGAGCTGACATGGCTGAGACAAGTCAGGCATTTCCAAACCTTGTATGTGCTCGTTGGCAAACTGCATCCGAAATATGTCATGGTGTCATGATGTCAGTGAAACTGCTGTTTCATTGTGCTCTTGTGCTGTGAGACTGGGAAAACTGTTAGTCCAGGCATTTAAATAGAGCTCTGATCACTGGTGTCTTTTTCTTTTTAGCTGGAAAAGGAAGTTCTCTATGATAAAATGTGTAACATTCAGAGCCAGGGCCCCTCTGTGTCTGTAGATAACAGGTCTTGTGAAATAAACAGAGAACATTAATTTTTCCCATTGAAATCACATAACCTAAGGCTGTTGACCCCGAGGAGTGCTTTGGGCACGGCTGGGGCTTACAGATATTTGACACCCACTGGTGTGGTGTTGTTCCTGTCTGTCTGGGAGGCAGATGGCACTCAGATGCTCTCACGCAGTCCCCTGCAGTGTCCAGATTGTCCCCACCGGGTTCTCTGTTCCAGACAGGTGCTGGCAGGGATCCCTGAACCCTTCAGCGTAGCCCAGAACCCCATTGCCAGGACTTACCCCTCAGAGCCCATCCTGAGGCTGCATCCCCTCTGTGTCCCCTGTGTCCTGCAGTACTGCTGGCGCTGGACTGGCTTCAACTTTGGCCTGGACCTGCTGGTGACCTACACCAACCGCTACATCATCTTCAAGCGCAACACGCTGAACCAGCCGTGCAGCGGCTCCGTCAGCCTGCAGCCACGCCGCAGCATCGCCTTCAGGTGCCAGCCTGGGGGCTCCCTCAGTGCTGCCAGCCCTGCTGGCATTAGGGTTTGCTGCCACCGAGTCAGTGACATTAAAAAATGTTACCCTGTCTCCTGGGAAGAAGCTCCTTGTGCTGAAAAAATACAGGAGACTGAAGTGATGTCACTGTTGTGCCCCCAGGTTACGCCTAGCCTCGTTTGATTGCAGTGGGAAGATGATTTGCAGCAGGACAACGGGCTATCAGATCCTGACCCTGGAGAAGGACCAGGTGTGTCTGTGGGCTTTTGAGCTGTTGAACTTGAATGGTGGAGTTCAAGGCATGAAAAAAATGCTGAGAAGTCACAAGTGCTTTTGAAGGGGAGTTGCTTTCTTGTTGTCATTGCTTATATAGAATCTCAGGCATTCCTTTTAGAGGTAGTGGGTAATTAAGCTAATTTGTGAAGTGCTTCTAGAGTAGGGTAGTGTGGGTTTCATTAGTGTTGATAATATGAAATTAGTTCCCATGTTAGTGAAATTAGTGCCTGTGGTGCTGCTGTCTGCTGCCAGTGTTATGTTCAGCTGTTCTCTCACTGGCATCACCCCTCTGCATAATCTGTCCTTCAGACTCCTCATTTAGAGGCAAATTTGGAATTTGAAGACTCTCATAAGCTGAGGAGTTAAAAGAATGTCTGCTTATTGTTTAAGAGTTGGATTTATTACTCTGTTAAATAAATTGATGAAAGCCCCAGAGAGGAGTGGAGTTTTCTTAGAGCAAGTGCCCTTTTCCACCCATTGCTGACAGCAGGATTTAGTGAGGCATGTGTGGAACTTGTTAATCAAGTTTTTCAAATCCCAGACAGCAGTGATACAAAGCTAGTAAGAGCACAGAAAACCTTTCCTTGTCAGTGCCATCCTCACTGGAGGGTGACATTTCAGTTTTTAAGTTTCAGTTGTTTTGCATCCTCACGAGGTTGAAGTTTCAATTTTGCTACCCCAAAACCAGTTCCTAGAGTGGAACCAAAAAATTCCTACCCAAAAACTTAAAATTTGCTTTCAGGTATAAACTGTTGTGGAATGCCTGTTGGGTGAAATCTCCCAAAACTAAAAACTGTCCCTTTCTCCACAGCATGTTGGAGGGGAAATTTGTTCCAGCATTCCCCTGTGCTGCAGAGGGCTGGGAGCTCTGGTTGGAGCAGTGGGCAGGCTGAGAATGTGTCAGTGTTATAAATTTTAGGTGAAGGTGAACTGTCTTTGCTTTATTTTTTATATTCTGATTTTAATCTGTAGTCATTAAGATGTGCAGAATGAGTGTTGTGTCAGTGCTGTGTTTTCTGGTCCCCCCTCACCATGCAAATGTCCTGTGTGTGCTCCAGGAGCAGATTGTGATGAATTTGGACAGCAGGCTCCTGACATTCCCCCTCTACATCTGCTGCAACTTCCTGTACACATCGCCAGAGAAGAGGGCAGACAGCGAGGCCCAGCTGGATAATTTGGAAGCCTGAGACCTCCCTGGGGCTTGTGGCAGCCCCTCTCCCACCCTGGATGCTGCTCCAAAGCTCGGACAGGCAGGACTTTCCTGTAGCAACAGTCTTGGCCTTAGTGCTCTCCTATGCAGCTCTGAAAAGATCAGACATTAGGTAGGCCAAAAGCTAGGCCTTTTTAATTTTTTTATTGTCTTTCTGTTCTGCATCGTCAGGCAGCAGCCATTCCATGTTTGACAAGTGTTACACTTAGGCTTTTCTGGGTGAAAACTGAGCCAAATTGGAAATAGGGCATTTGTGTGGATCACAACTTAGGAAATTACCTGTTGGACTCCAAGCACACATTGTAGATTGTGTGGGTTTTGTTAGTGTAGGTTTTGGTTGTATTATTTGTTGAGTTTTTAAATAACTGATCTGTAAATACCAGATCCATATTTTGCTTTTTTCCTAGTCCTTTTCCATTAGGGCCAAGTAATCTCTGTAAATGTGGCCTCTCAACTTTGGTTATTTATCTGCACAGCCTTTCCCACCTGCTGGGTTTAAGCCTTTTTTGCAGCTCAGACATACACATTTCATTCTCGGTCTTGTTCTAACACTGCAGCCAATATTTCTCTCTCTCTTTTAGTAGGTTAATTTACTAATAAGGATGTTCATAAATGAGGGGTTTTTTTCCATGTACAGCAAATACTCCAATGTCCTCACCATCACTTGAGTCCTGTCAGCAGAAGCTCTGAGCTGGAGTTCTGCTGAGTGCTGACTCTACTCACACAAACCAAATACCAGTTTTTAAACATTTTCTGTGGCTTGTTTTAGCTGTTACCTTGGGAATACGTCCCATGTTAGCTCAGGAACTTGTGACTTTTGAGTGCCTTTCGAGTTATATATGTGACACCAACTTCACATCAGTTCAGCAAGGTCACAGGATCCAAAGGCAGAGCTGGGAACAAGAGATTCCTCTCCACTTGGTTTGACAGATGAGTCGTGTCATGGTACACTCTGTTCAGTCTTTGTTGGGTTTTATGTTTGTCTGTTACAATTTTGAATTCTTAACAGCAGGATTTTTTGATTCAAACTGGGAATTCTGCCTCGTCAGCCTATTTTTTAATGTCAGAAAAATATAAAACCATTTGTACTTAATAACAAGGATAAAAATGTGTTGGGCAATGTGTCAATAAATGATTTCAAGTGGAATGTCTGTCCTTTCCTGCTGGGAATAGCTGTTTGTGTTGGATTCACCCTGTGGATTCAGCACCTCAGTGTCATCTTGTGTTGTGTCACAGCTTTGGCAGCAGAGAGCAGAAGCATTTTCAGGTGTTCAGTGCTGCAGCAATTTATTTATTGAATTAATTGTATTTAGATACTTTACTCTGGTTTTAATTAGAAGTACCCCGTCCTTAAAATTAATTCGGAGGAGAGCAACGAGCTGCTGGCTAATGGCAGAGGGAACTGGTACCTCAAATCCAGGTGGGTTTTGCAGCACCTCAGAGTCTGAGCTGGGGGTGGATTGAGCTATGCAGGGCTTTGCATCCCTGCCAGGGCCCGATCCTGCTCTCCCCTCTGGATCCCAGGGCTTCCCCCCTGCTGGGACCCACCCAGTGTCACCAGGATGTGGGATGTGGAGCAGGAAACTCATCTTGGTATTTCTTTTCCAGACAACAACCCCTTCCTTTGATCCCTGTGTGTCCTGGGTCTCCCTGTGCCCTCAGGGCTGTGGGGGCACTGTCAGTGCAAGGGAACAACCCCCTTCCCAGGGGCCAGAATCAGGGATTTGGGATGGGGTGGGCACAGGTGCCATTCCTCAGGGATTGCTGAGGAGAAGAGGGGAGCACAGAGGCCGAAACACACGACACTGACCCCAAAAATGGGTGGTGGTTGTTTTTCTCTCATTTATTGTCACTGACTAGGAGCAGCAGCGGTGGCCGAGGGGAGCTGAGCAGTACAACACCACACTCAGGAAAACGGTATGAAAAGTACAAAAATAAGGAAGCCTATATATAATACCATTGCAGTCAATTGCTAAAAATAAATATTGTAAACACGAAAGAACAACATCAGGTGAATCTACAGCACTCGTTTCTGCCAGCAGCCGCACAGTCTTTGGCTTTATGACTCCCCTGCCTGCACGGAGCCAGCGCCCACATCAAGATGCATTTTCTTTGCTTCAGGCCAGAAAGATTTCAGACTGGTCAGGGGTGTTATAAGGGGAAGAATTTTCCTCTCTCCAAATTACCTTTAGAACAGGAATTGCCTCTTTTTGCCTTCAGTGTCCATTTTTCCACCACAGAAGTGAATGATCTTCCCCGAGCAGGCATTTTCCTTATCTGGAGGGGAGGGGACTGGGGCAAGAGCTCCCCACATTCCAGCTTATTTTGTTGTTACCTTGGACCTCACAACCCCTGCAGCGTGAGTTTTGCCACCATTTTACACCTCTCCCCTCCCATGCACTTGGACCTTTCACCCTCTTATCTCTCTGACAGCCAGATGGGTTTGGATTGCCTGATAAGGGAGAGCAGGCACTGAGTTATCTGGCGTTATCTCGGGTCAAACTGCACCCGAGCTGCTGCCAGGCCAGAGATCTGTGCCCCACTGATACCCCTGGGGCCACTGAGAAGGAGCTTCTCCCTCCCAGCCTTGGACTCTAGAAAGAGAAGAGGCAAATTCTTGCAAGGCTCAGTAATTTGCTGATTGTGTTTATATATATATCTACATATATATTAAAACCCAATAAAATCCTGTCCAAAGTACCAACGAGGAGAGATTTGCCAGGGAGGGAAGGGCAGAGACTCTGTTCCCTGCTGCCTGCGTGGCCAGAGAACATTCCAGCACCCCTGGAGCGCAAAGAAAATGCATCCAGATGGGAACAACCAAGCAAAACAACATCATCCTAAATCCACAGAGCAGCGCTTCTTGCTGCAGGGAAGATGCAGACTGGGCAAATCAGGCTGAGCAGTCTGTCTCTCTGTCCCTACAGATAATAATTTGATCTTCCCTTCATATCAATAATTAGGATTTAATCTTCCCTTCTTCATTTTAAACACATTCACAGAACATCCCATGGCGACGTTTTGGCGTGAGGTTCCAGTCCCAGCCGTCAGAGTCAGACTGTACATCCAACACCTCCAGTGCTTACTCCCCTGGGGACCCCAGGGAGCACAAACTGCTCCAGGTGTTCCCCAAACCCTCCCTGCAGCCTCGGGGAGAGCGGATCTGCACCCACAGGTAACACAGGTGTCTTGTAACACTTCATGTACTGCTTTTAACTGGGACCATTCCAGACCCTGCTTGATTCTGAGCCTAAGCAAAAGCTTTCTAGCATTACAGGAGCCTTGGATACCCCGGTGGGTATCCCTGTGACCAAGTCCAGCCAAAAATTCACCACCACCCTGCAAGCTCAGGGTGATCCTTCCTCACCCAGACAGGTGAGGGGACTGTGGTGACCCTGCTCCAGGCCAGGGACCTCAGCTCCCCAGTTTCCTTCTCACCCTGTCAGTCCCCTGCTCCAATAGAGCCTGAATCAAAAGCAGGGCTGCTCAGGTCCCCAGTCTTCCCATTGTGCTCCCAAAACTACTGTTTCACTCACTAACTGATGAAAACACTATGGATTTCAGAAGGGGTACAGCTGGCTAAGAGTAAAAACAGCCACTAATGCAACTCTGCACAGTGCAGCAGCTAAAAAGATTTCTGGTTTGATTTTTCAGTAGGCAAAATGCTGGTTTTCTGAGGAAAAAAATCACACAAAACTGCTTGGTACCAGATTAGAGGTTTTCTGTATCATCCTTCAAAGATTTATTTGACAGCTTCTAAAACTTCCACTAAACTTGGTTTCTTACATAATTTCTATACATAGATTTTATTTGTTATAATTGTCTTGAGGCTTATAAAAAAATAAGCATTTAAAATGCCCAAAAGAATAATTTTTGCTTTAAAATTGTGCTACTGAACTTGACCCCCAACACAGAAGAGAGACTTTTGGTAATGAGGTTACCCCAAGCAGTATAAAAATATACATAAAAATAGACAAAAACTCTATCCTCCAATCTGAAGGGCTGTTTGTGGGGATTATTAGTTATTATTTTCTTTTGTACATCACTGAAATTTCATTAACTTCTGCTAAATATTTACAGAAACCCTCCTCCCCCCGTCTGCCTTTGCTCACTGAGGCAGAGACCTGCAGCTTTTAGTTCATCCAGAGTTTCCTGTTGGCAAAAATGGATCCCTGCGTTTGGCAATGGCACACAAGTGCTGCTGTGGACACAGGGGTCCCTGGGCCTGCTGCCAGGCAGCCCTGAGGATGCCACATGGGGATGGAGTGACACCAGCTGCTGTCACTTCACCGAGACACGAGCTCGGCTTGGCCACTGCCAGCACTCAACCACGACGGTGACGTGAGGTCGAGAGCCCTGCAGGGCCCTGGGTTGTGTCACCCACCCATGGATGTGACCTTCCAGAGCATGGCTGGGGAGGGCAGAGGACAAAATAAAACCTCTCCTAAGGTTAAACCCAGCCTGACCCGACAGCCGTTCCTGCACACTGCATCCCTGGCTTTCTGCTTTCCCTTTTGTCCTGGTGATAAAGTCAGAATGCCCAAACCTCTTGTACAACAGTCCTCAGGTATTTGGGTCTCCTTCTCCAGTCTACCCCAAGAAAATTTTAAATTAAAAAACAAATTACATGACAGAAGAAAAAAAAAGAAAATAATTACTCTGTACTGTTCTTCAACAACATGAAAACGTGATGTTAAAACTAAATGATACAACCCCCCCGAGACTATGTACATAAAAAGACATCAGATCTCTTAAAACATTAAATATACAGTGTATAAATCCAGGTGCCACCTAAAGGCTGCAGCCACAGAACTATTTCACAGACACAAAGCAAACCAGACTCTCCACGCCAAGGGCAGACACGTGGCCACGAGTTTGGGGCTTGGCAGGGGAGACACTGACCCGTGGCAGCAGCTCCTCGTGCCCACACATGCACCAGGGAAGGGGTAGTGGTGTCCAAGGGTGAAACACGACCCTACATACACGCCACGTTCCTACAGGCTACTCAGGGTGCAGGTGAGAGGTCAGGAAATGGGATTAGACCCTGAGTCCCCAATTATTTCCAGGCACGTGCTCTGCCAGAGCAGGCCGAGGGGCACCCCTGGCCTGGCTCCAGCAGGTTCTCTAGTATTGCTCACCAAGGGAGATACGTGGTACCTCCAGTGCAGCCGCGGCCACGCCGGTGGAATTCTGCACCCTGTGCTTTAAGAGTTACCATGACTTTCATGGAAATAATACAGCCTTGATCAGGGTAAAAGACTAGTGGAGGTCTTTAGCCCAATCTTAGAGGTTTGCTTCTATAGCACAGACAGCTACGACTCCAACATACATAAATAGGTACTGTTAAAGTGACAATGCAGTGTCTTAATTATCCAAGTGTTATCCCTATTGCTGTTAGGGGAGGGCCAGTGGTTCGGAGTGTGGGAGGAGAGCTGGGGTGTGATGGAGGCTGCATGTGGGAGAGCTCCAGCTCCACCTGGAAATGCAGGGAGAAGCCAAAAGACAGTGTGAGCTTTACTCGACAGGTGGTTTTATGGCATGCAAGGAAACTCCTACGACAACACTTTGTACAGAGCCCATGGCGTCTCCAGTCCCACCGTGGTACCTCGGAGAACAAGTAAAGCTATGAGTCTGCTTGGAGGGGAGGGGGTGCATGGGTGTGTGAGTGTGTGCAGAGAGGGAGGGATTGGGTGAGGAAACGTCCTGTTTTGCTGAAACCAAGCTCTTGGGCAAACCTGCTTCCCTCTACCGCTGCCCGGCCTCGCGGATGCGGCAGGCCACGGCCGTGATGAGCGCGGCGCCTTTGCCGCTGCCGTCCTCCGACTGCAGGAAGGTCACTTCACACTTGGGGGACAGCTGCTTCACTGTCTCATGCAGGACGTTGGAGAAGCTGCAGGGCAAGGGGAGGGAGAGGTTTTGAATTAGCCAGAAGTGGAGGGAAGGTGTCAATCCCAACCCCTGATCTGCCTTGCACAGAGCTTCAAAGGGAACACAGACTCCGATGGGAAGGATGGATGAATAATGGATGGATGGATGGATGGATGGATGGATGGATGGATGGATGGATGGATGGATGGATGGATGGATGGAGACAGAGCTTCCAAGGATGAAGCTTAGAAAGCCCAAGTCTCCACACTCAGCCCAAGCCCACGGTTACAACACAACCGTGCTGTGCCTTCACTCAGGATGAAACCCAGCCCCTTCTCAAGTCCACCAAGCCCTGAGAGCACTAAGGAGCCTCAACAGCCCTGACCAGCCCCATCTGGGGAGAGTCTTCGGTGACTCCCTTTGCTCCCTGAGCCCTTAAGCTCAGCTCAGTGCCTTAGTCCCTATCTGAGCCCCACTGTCCAGCAGCACCAGCTGGCCAGCTCTGGCATGGGCAAGATTTTGTGCAGCCATGAACCTTCATGACCCTGCCCATCACTGGTTAGAGCTGCCCCATGCCATGACTTGGAGCCCTGGCTGAACCTGATCACCACATCTGGGTTGGGTCCAGTGGGATTGGAGGAGCCACTGCTATGTTACCTGTCGTGGTGCCCCTGTCCTTAAAGGAGCAGCTGACTCCTGCTGGGCCTCAAGTTTGTGTCAGTGAGCTCCTGGCAGCCCTCGAGGCCCTGAAACACCTCAAACTTTCCCCCATTATTCCCTGAACCTTCCCCCAGAGCCCCCCAGCTGCCCAGGGTGGACAGGTGCCCTCGGGCAGCCCCCTTGGAGCACAACCAGAGCCACTCACTGAGGGTGCAGCTTGTAGAGCGTCCCATCCACGCCGACAGTGATTTTGAGGAATTCCAGGCCGCGGTTCTCGCGGATCTTGTCCACCACGGCGGCCATGCCAGCACCGCAGAGCTGTGCCGCGCGCCGCGCCACCACCGTGCACACCTCCTTCACGATGATGCTGTCATCACACGTGGACTCCAGGCCCAGGTGCTGCAGGATGGAGCGCACCTGGAGCAGGGCCAGGCAGTCGCTGGGGAGGACACGGGCACGGGCAGCGTTAGGAGATGGAGCAGCTGGGATGTGTGGCTTCCCCTTCCTGAGCTACATCCTGCAGAGCCCAGGGACTCGTGGCTTGGGTGACAGTGCCTGGGGCGACCTGCCTTTAAGCTCAGCTTTCAGAGCTGGATGTGGCCTGGTGTCACATCCTCATCAGGGAGGCTATTTCAGGACAAAGCCAGCAGAGTGTGACACCCCTGTAACCCACTGCCCCTCTCTGCCCAGGGTGGAGGATGAAGAGCCATCTGTGCTGCCAGTCTCAGCCAGCCCCCTTGTCTCCCCACACTGGTGCTGCCAGAACCACGTGGGCTCTGCTGATTTATCGCTGTGGCACCGTCCTGCATTACCCTGGCTCCAGACCAAGCACATGGAATTTCTCCCACCAGCCCTGGGGGCACTTTCCCCAAATTCCATCTTTGCTCTGATTGTCAGCTGGTGTTCACTCCCTGTTGGACCTCACCTCTCTATCTGGGACAGGAACTTGGTCTCAAAGATCCCTCTGGTCTTCAGCCTCTCTGAGATCCGTCCCCGGAAGAGCAGCCCTCTCTTGGTGAAGTCCATCAGGATGTTGCGGACAATTTCCCCCAGGTACATCCCACTGATCATCTTCTCATACCTGGGAAGGAGAGGACGAGGCTGGACATCAGGACAGGAAGGGACACTGGGACTGGATGGGGATTCCAGCTCTGCCAGGTGCCTTCAGTACAATTCCTTCCACAAGCCCAACAGCACAGCCCGCACCCATGGGCAGGGGACAAGGGACATGTGTCCTGCTCATCATCCTCTGGATCCACCGAGGGGCTGGTGGGGCAGAACTGCTCCTGGACCCTCATTGGTGTTCCTTCCAGCCCCCCAAAGCCACCACCCACCTCTGCTTCCCAGGGTTGAGGGACAGCTCATCCACCGCCACGTCGAACTCCGTCCGAATGTCATCCAGGCACCCGCTGTCCCCGAAGGCCCCCCACTCCATGTTGACACACATCCTGCCCTCGTCCCCTTCCACCAGCTCCACATTCCTCATCTCCTCCATGTAGCAGGCATTGCTGCCTGTGCCTGCGGAGAGGAGCAGGATCAGAGCCCTGGGACACCTCCTGTGCCCCACGGGGCAGGTGTGGGACCACAGACCAGGAGCTCTGAAAGGAACTTTCAGTTCTTACCGACAATGAGCCCAACTTCACAGTAGGGATCCTCATACCCACAGGTCATCATGGTGCCAACTGTGTCATTTACCACTGCCACCACGTCCAGGTCAAATTCCTGCAGAGGGATGGATTGCACGAGTTATTCCTGGAGGACTCAGAATTCCTGCTAAGTCTGCTCCCATGGCTGGGAAAGGACCTGTCTGTCTGGTGAGTGTGGCAGTCATAGAGACACAGAATCATGGAATGGTCTGGGTTGGAAAGGTCCTTAGAGCCCATCCCATTCTTCCCCCTGCCATGGGCAGGGACACCTTCCACTATCCCAGGCTGCTCCAAGTCCCATCCAAACTGGCCTTCCAGGCATTCAGGGGCAGCCACAGCTTCTCTGGGCACCCTGTGCCAGGGCCTCCCCACCCTCACAGGGAGGAATTTCTTCCTAACATCCAACCTAAATCTCTCCTCTTTAAGTCTAAAATTGTTCTCCCTTGTCTTCCATGACCATCCACCTCCACAGACATGGAGGGACCCATGGACTTCCCACAGCCCCACCTGTCTGCAGGTAGAGCTCAGACCTCAGACACCTCCAGCTGCCAGGGGGCTGGGTCAGCCCTGCCAGGAGCAGCCCGTGGGCAGGAGCTCGGGGTGGTCTGTGCCGAGGAAATGAACCGGTGTCTCCTGAGCTCAGGGCCAAACAAGTCTGCTCCAGCCCTGGCCAGGAGCCAGCCCATAGCTCCAGGGTCTGAAAATTCAACCTCAAGTGATGACTAAGGGCAGCTGTGAAAATTCCAACACTCATTACCCTGAGCTCAGCCCAGTAATTTGTTTTACAGGCCAATTAATGATGCTAAAGAGAGCCAGGATGTGGGAGCAGCCACTGGCTTCTCCCAGCCCCATGGCTGCTCACCTCTCTCCTGTGAATGGCCTCCTTCAGCAGGCCCACCACGTCCTCTCCCTCGCAGCCCGTTGCCTTGAAACCTTTTGTCCACTTCAGGAGAATTCCCTGTTGTGGGAAAAAACCCCCAGTGAGTCTTCCTCAACAGTAGCTGGGAGGCACAGCCAGGTACCAGCCAGGGATGCTGCCAGGAGGGGTGGGGTTACCTCATCCAGGTTGTTCTGCTGGCAGGGGAAGGAGAAGGTGAATCCAAGCGGGAGTGATACGCCCTTCATTCCCATGTACTCCAGAAAATCAGAGATGCAGTGGACGATGTGGTCAAAGAGCTGGACAAACAAAGCCAAAGGGAAAAGCTACCACCACAGCCAGAGCCCAAGTGGAAGCTAGCCTGCCCAAACTGCTGGGGATTCCAACCCATTCCCCCGCCTGTTGGAATGTTCAAATCACTCCCAGGACTCTTAAGAGAGCAGGACAAGGTTCAGCTGCACTGTGGGAGGTGAGCAACCCCAAAAAGCTCAGTTTCACCTTCTTCCCCACCCACAGTGTGGCCAAACTCTGCATTGTCTTTACCTTGCAGGTCCCAGGAGTGGTGGGGGCCAGCAGGGAGGTGACATGGGAATACAGTCCCTCTGCAAAAGATCCCCACAGCCCTCCAGCCCAGTCTGCTGAGATACTCCCAGTCCCCAAGCACTGCCTGGAGTGGTTTGCAAAACTCTTTCCAAATGTGGCTCCAGAGACATTTCTCACTGCTTATGTTGTGGTTTCCCTATCTGGGAAATGGGGATGATGCTTATCTGCCCTTGTGGATTGTGTGGGATTCAGGGAGGTTCAGTCATGTCTGAGAATAGCACCGTTTCGAACCTAAAAACCATTCTCCAACTTCCCAAACTCCAGAGCCTTGAGCAGCACTCGCTGCTCTAAGGGCAGGAGAGCACCAGCATCCCCCTCCTGGTTTTGCTCCCTGGAAAGGCAAAACCAGCTCCATGGTCGACCCTGCTCCAGTCACCCCAGAGAAGATGCCCCTTTCCCCTCTTCCTTTGCCCATCCTGACCTCCTCTCCCGTCCCCTGCATGATCTCCACGGGGATGGAGTAGATCTTGTTGTGCATCTCCACCCCGCGCCGCATCCCGTTCCTGACGCGCACCAGGAGCACACGGAAGTTGGTTCCTCCCAGGTCCAGGGCGAGGAAATCTCCCTTTTCTGCAACCCAAGAGAGGATCATCAGGAGAGATCACCCAAAAGAGGAACATCAGGAGAGATCCCAGAACGGGGCATCCAGGATGTGGCACAGAGCAAACGTGAATCTGCCCTCTTCCAGGAGAGGGATGGAAACAGAGACATGGCTGGGGATGGAGACTGGGGATGCAGGTAGGAACAGGGGGGGCAGGTAGGAAGAGGATGCAGAGGTTTGCTCCAGACGTGGGGTGATGATGAGGCTTCAAATCATAAACCTGAGTTGGATGGGACCCACAAGGATCACTGAAGTCCAGCTCCTGGCCCTACACAGGACCTGCACAAGCTTCAAGCCAAGGTCAGGCACTCGCCCAAGCCACAGGAAGAACCAGGGGCACAACCCAGGATGAGGGTGGAGAGAATCCTGTGGCAGGATTTGTGGCCATGCAGAGCCAGGCTTTGTGTTAAGTCAGGTGCAGAACGTCCCAGAGGCTCAGTGCTTTGCCCAGGATCAAACTGGAGGTTTGTGCCACTCCCACCACAAAGAAGAACCGGCCACAGCAAAAGATTCAGCCACTCCCAAGGATGCAGGACGTCCATGGGCTCACACACAGAGGTTTTACATAGGATACATCACCTGTTCCATCGGGAGTGGAGCACACATAGGTGGGCAGCATTTTCACCGTTGCCTCTGCGTGTGTCTCCTTGCCCAGCCCTTTCTCCATCTCTATCCTCATCCTTTCCTTCACCTCCAGCAGCTGCTCGTGGCTCAGCTTGAGGGGCTCCAGGATCTTCTGCCGGGCCTTGTGCTGTGCAGCCAGCCTGTAGGCCACCGCTGTCACCATGGCCGCCCCTTTGCCACTCCCGTCCTCCGAGCGGATGAACCGGATCTCGCAGTCCGGGAGCAGCTTCCGCACGGTCTTGTGGAGGCGACGGGCAAAGCTGTGCAGGAGGAGGAAAGGGGACCTGAGCGTGACCCTCTAGGGACACCCTGGCATCCAAGCGCAGTGCCCGAGGGGATATTTGGAGGTGCTTCTCCTGTGGCAAGCTGTACACACTGCTGGCAGCAGCAAATCCCTGTCTGTGCCTGTCCCCAGCAGCACCCCCAGATCCCTGTCCCTGTCCCAGCCCGGACTCACTGCGGGTGTTTCTTGTAGACGGAGCCGTCCACGCCCACGGTGGAGCGCAGGCGCTCCACGCCCTTGTTGTCCTTGATGCGGCGCAGCACTGCGGCCAGCGTGGCCCCGCACAGGCTGGCCGAGCGCGTCGACACGATCTGGCAGATGCGCAGCGTGGCCAGGCAGTCCTCGTGTGATGGCTCCAGGCCCAGCTTGCTCAGGATCTCATGGGCTTTCTGCAGCCCTTCTTTCTCCCTGGAAGGACAAAAAGGGATTCATGCCTGGGAACCCAGCTTTTGCTGTGTGGTGGTCCAGGTTTGCTCAGTGATGTTGGGAGATGGGCTGGGAGCCAGGAAACCCCCTGGATCCTACTTACTTCTCAATGGCAGAGACAAATTTGGTCTCAAAGTGGCCAGTGGTGAGCAGATCTGGTGTGAGCCTTCCCCCAAACAACAGCCCTTCCTTGGCCATCTTCACCAGGATGAGCCTGACCAGCTCCCCCATGTACATCCCGCTGATCATCTTCTCAAACCTGCCAGTGGAGAGGCATGAGATAGAATCAGGGAATGGTTTGGGCTGGAAAAGCCCTCTAAGGTTATCATGTCCAGCCATTCACCAGCACTCCAAGGCCACCACTAACCCATGTCCCCAACTGCCACATCCAAAGAGCTGTTAAATCCCTTCAGAGATGGTGACACCACCACTGCCCTAGGCAGCCTATGCCAAACCTGACCACCCTTTCAGAGCAGAAATCTTCCCTAATATCCAATGTAAACCTCTCCTATCTCGCCATAAGCTCCCCCCGAGCCTCCTTTTTTCCAGGATAAACGATGTGTGTGTGTCACAAGGTGGCCGGCCTCAGGCTGACCTGAAAACCCCTTGGCAGCCTCCCACCCAAATAGAATCTAGGTAATCTCTTCTCAGAGCAGTTTATCCCATCACTGGGAATATGAAGCCATGTGTATATAACCATCATTCTGCAAAGAGAACTCATGGCCACCTGAAGGGGCTCAGTCAGTTTGCAGGGACCCCCAGATCATCCCCACACCACAGCAGCCCTGTAGGGAATGGGAGATCTGTAGGATTGCGATGGACAGTAGGTGAGGGTGTCTGCCTGGTCTGGTGTATGACTTTGCTGGCCAGGAAGGGAACAGGAACCAGCACATTCACATGAGGGGCTCAGGAGGGCAGCAGGTGGGGTGGACAGCCCTGGTTTGGAATACAGTCCTGGGCTGAGACACAAGCCCTGGTTTGAGACACAGCCCCTCTCTGCACCAGTGGCAGAGGACGTGGTGACCCAGTTAGCTGGGCTGACCTCCCCAGTCCCAGTAACGCCAGCGCTATGGGAGGATGGATAATGCTGAGCAAAGCACAAGCCTGAGCCTGAGCCAAGAATCTGCTCACAATTGTTTGCCAGGGTTGAGCGAGCCCATGTCGATCTCACGGTCGAACTCGGTGCGGATGTCGTTGAGCACCCCATCGTCACCAAAGGCGCCCCACTCCATGTTGATGCACATCCGACCTTCGTCCCCTTCCACCAGGTCAATGTGCCTCATCTCCTCCATGTAGCAGGCATTGGTACCAGTACCTGGGCCAAGCACAGGGACAGGGTGAGCAAGGACACTGCCTTTCCCTCATTCTCATTATTCTACATTCCCATTATTCCCAATTTCCCTTTGGTCACAGCCCAGCACATCAAAGAAAGTGAAGAACTAAGCAAACAAACATTGGACAATGCTGGTTTTCCAACACTGATATCCCACTCTCTTTTTTTCCCCCAAGACCCCAGGGCCTGCAAGATGCAGGATCTCCCTCTGGCTTTCCTGGAGGGATGGAACCCAGCTCTTCCCCCTTGCTGCAGCTCACCAACAATGAGGCCAACTTCACAGTTGTGGTCATCGTAGCCACAGGTCATCATGGTTCCCACGGTGTCATTCACCACGGCCACAATGTCGATGTCAAAGTCCTGAGATGGTGGAAACGAGAGAGAGTGACCCAATGGAGACAAAACAGGGCAAACCATCTCCATGGAGCCAAGGACTCCATGTGCCAGGGAACTGTGTGCCCCCATCCCAGCCTCTTACCCCTCTTTTCTTGATGGACTTGCGCAGCAGTGACACCACATCCCTCCCCTCCACGCTGCTGCACTTGAACCCCTTCGTCCACGTCACCAGGATGCTCTGCAGGGGAACAGCAAGAAGGAAGCCTGGAGGTGACACCAAGCTGCTGGCACAGGGGATGTGTGGCCCTACAGGGGGAGCCCCCCGTTATCAGCTCCCCAGCTGCACTATCAGCCACAGCTTCCGTGTCAGATAAAGTTTATAGCCACAAAATAACATGTGAGCTGCTCATTGCTCCTCTGGCAGGAGGAACCTGGTTCTCATAACCGGGTTTGATTGAGCCCTGCAGCAAAACCTGTTCACAAGCCCAAGGAATGCTCCTTGACCCACGCCTGGGGGTTGAGAGGCTCATTGGAACCTGTTCACAAGCCCAAGGAATTCACCTTGACCCATCCCTGTGGGGTGTGGGGCTCGCTGTACCTATGGACTGATCCCTGAGCCATCCCTGTGGGGTGAGGGGCTCGCTGTACCTCTGTGGCCAGAGGCACCTGGCCAGGGACTGAGCTCAGCCCTGGGGGGAGGAAAATTACATCAATTACATTTGAAATCTTCAACTCTGTGGCCACAGCCCCCTTAGGGAGGCAGACACCTGCCCTGCCTTAGAGCTGGGGAAACTGAGGCACTGAGTGACACAGCCCGGGCACGGACACTGCCTCCTGCAGCCTCTGTATTTTCCCTTTCTTTACAGCCCTGTGCCTGCAGGAGGAAAGCGCTAATCCCTGCTGGAGCCGCTCCCCATGTGGGAGGACGTGCTGGGGCTGCCGTGCTCCATGGAGCCACCACTGCCCGAGCTGTGGTGAGATCAGGGCAAGGAGAGCGAGTGTGAGCATCGCCCCTGGTGAGATCAGGGCAAGGAGAGCGAGTGTGAGCATTGCCCCTCTGGGCCGAGGAAGCCAGCAAGCCAGGGAGGGCAGCAGGGGGGCCACGTGCCTCACTGGGCTTGGGGATGTTTGGTCTCCCGGCAAGGTCACGGCTGACAGTGACAGTGACAGTGACAGCCATCGGAGCCCGGGGCTGGCAGAGGGGGACAGGGACTGCCCTCCCCGTGCCGGCTGCACACGGGGATGTGATGCTCGGCACATCTGGGGCTGCAGCTCTGGTGCAGCCAGGAAAAAGCTGCTTTCCATGGAGGCATCCCAGGGAAACATGGGCTCCCAAACCCCTGCGGTTCCTGAGACACATCCCTGTCTTGGCCAGCACCACGCCCTGCTGGCACACACGGTGACCCTGGGCCACGAGGACCCTGTCAAAGTTCACACATGGGTGTTATCTGAAAAACCCTCAAGATAAATTAGGGGAAATCCAGAAACCGAGGGTGGGGAGGGGCCCTGGCACAGGTTGTCCACAGCAGCTGTGGCTGCCCCTGGATCCCTGGAAGTATCCCAAGGCCAGATTGAACAGGGCTTGGAGCAAGCTGGGATAGTGAAAGGTGACCCTGCCCATGGCAGGGGAGTGGAACTCTGAATGGTCCTTAAGGTCCCTTTCAACCCAAACCACTCCAGGCTATGAAAACCTGGCCAGATGTATGTAAAACGGGAGATCCAACACCACTTATTGTCACCAAACAGCTTTAAAAAAGGCAGTCTGGCACATATCCTTAGCAAACATTAATTTTCATTTAAACAGGGGGTTGACAGTGTGTTTGGAGAAGATGACAAGCAACAGGGTTATTGTCAAGCTCTGCATTCCCTGAAGGAATGTTCCATCCTCTCTGTCTCTGACCCTGCAGCCACTGAGTCATTGCATCGACAAAAAATATTCATAAAAATAAAAGGACAGTGCTATTCCTAAATTCCTCTCACCTAGAGCTTGGGGAATGGCTTTACAGGAATGAAAGATGTGGCCCTTGATGAGGAAAAGGTCAAATGACCCAAAATCAGTGAGCCTAACTAAAAGTCTAATCTTAAATTGGTGTGGAACCCACAGCGAGAGTTCAGCCTGTCCCAGCACAGCCCCTCACCCACCTCGTCCAGCTTGGTCTGGTGACACGGGAAGGAGAAAGTAAAGCCAAGGGGGAGTTTCTTGTCTTTGATTTGCAGCTTGTCCAGGAAGTTGGCCAAACACTCAGCAATGTGGTCGAAAAGCTGGTAAAAAGGTAAAGAGTGAGACCTGACCTGGCTGCCCACTCCCAGGGGATGCTGTGCCTGCATCCCTGCCCGTTCCCACTCCTCACCGTGCTGGCTGACAGGAATTCACAGCTCCCAGCACAAGATCCAGCAGGATCCCCTGGCCCAGTGCTGCTGCAGCCCCAGGACACAGCAGGGACTCACCTGCACCCCGCTGCCACGCATGAGCTCCTCGGGGATGGCGTAGATCTGGTTCTCCATCTCCACCTTCCGCAGCCCATTGTCCGACACCTTCACCCGCAGCACACGGAAGTTGGTGCCACCAAGGTCCAGCGCCAGGAAGTCCCCGTCCTCTGTGGCACCAGGACAAGGACACCCCATTAACCTGGAGGGTCTGCCCACACCAGCCAGAGTCCTGAGGTAAGCAGCCCCCTCCCAGGTACAAGGGTAAGATCAGTTTTTTTATTGTATTTCATTATTTTATTCACTATTATATTTTTTGGTATTTTATTGGAGCAGTCGCTGTGTTCCCTGCCCCTCCTCTGCCCCCTGGCACCCCGACAGCCAACGCAGGAATCAATATTTTGACCATCATTGAGCCAGATCCAGATGCCCTGGGGAGTGTGTGGCAGGAGGATAAATCCCATCAGCCCCACCCAGAAAAGCCCATGCCCAGCAGGGATCCCAGGGAAGATGAGCTCTAGCCTCAGGCTCCATCTGGAAGAAGGCAGCAGAGCCGTTCCTGACCCTATTGATGCTTGTGGAAGCTCCTAAACCTCCATCCCAAGGGGTTAAACCCTGGTGGCAGCTGTGGGAACACCGGAGCTTGGCTAAATTTTTGCTGTACTCAACCCCGCTCCTGTTCAGGCTCAGCCTCCACAGCCCAGGCCAGGCTCTCAGGAATCCCACGAGCTCCTGGCATGTGGCTGCCGGCTACACAGGAAAGTGACAGCAGGAAACCAGGGAGGGAGAAGCTCCCAAAGAGCTTCGGGACCTCTTTGCTGCCTTCTCCAGGGAGAGCTGGGACACTTCTCCGAGGGGAGCCCGAGGGCCGAGCCCCGAGTGTCCCTCCCGTTTGTTTTCAAGGCAGCTCGCTGCGCTGGGGCGCCGGGCACGGGAAAAGCGCCCAGCTGGCTGTTTCGGTGGGGAGAGGGCCGGGGAAAGCCCTCTATCAGCACTCTGGAGTCCTGAATGCACCAAATGTGCTGTGCTGGCTCCGCCGGCCGTGCTTTGTGCGGCACAAAGGGAACAAAACCCGCGGGTCATTAGTATGCACATCTCCAGTGACTCCAGCTGAAAAGGCAGCTCCGGGCCAGCCCCCG
Organism: Toxostoma redivivum; assembly: GCA_013397375.1. Classification (NCBI taxonomy): domain Eukaryota; kingdom Metazoa; phylum Chordata; class Aves; order Passeriformes; family Mimidae; genus Toxostoma; species Toxostoma redivivum. The sequence goes on along the minus strand of VXBI01013414.1, from coordinate 58,044 downwards.
CGGCTTTCCTGCTCTGACCCTCCGAGGGCTGGGGCGAGGGAACGGGGCACGGCCCCGGCTGGGAGCTGGAGCAGCTCTATGGCGGTGGAAAAGGGCCATGGAAAGCGGCTGCTGTACTCCAAGGGGATGAGGAATGAATGAGGAGAGGGCTCCAAGAGCGGCTTCAGCGGGATCAGAGCTGGACATGGAGAACGGGGTGTGCACCCGGGGGTCAGGGCAGCACCTTGGGGGGCCAGAACACCACCAAAAGAGGGGTCAGAGCATGACAGAGCATCACCGAGGAGCACAGAGCCACCAGGGCACTGAGCTGCCAGTCCCTGGATACTCCTCTCTCCTCCTCCCCTTGACCCTTTGCAGCAATGAGCTTTAAACCAGTTTGGCAGCTTGTTCCGCCGCCTGTGTGCCAGCCACGGGGCATGCCATGGCCACAGCGCTTCTTCACGTGGAAAACACACCAGGAAAACCTTGGAGGAACTCCCGACCGTCCCTGGTGAGCCCAGCATGGGCAGCACGGCAGGGCAGAGCTGCATGTGATGCCCTGGGCAGTGCTGGCACCGTGTCCTGCCCCTCACACGGGTCACGCTGTGCTCGGCTTCCCAGAGCGTGGAGAATGTCTCAGGGGGGCTGATAAATGTGTCAGAGATAAGGGCACTGCAGCCAAGAGGGGCACAGGCTGCTCAGCTCCTTGCAGGCAATGCAGGGAAGCGAGGAAGATCCCAAAAAAAGGGCTGAGGAGCCCAGAGGGGGCCGTCTTTGTCCTGCCCAGCCCTCAGACATCTGGTGAGGGTTCATGGCCCCAGAGCTGTGTAGGACCAGCTGTGCCCTGGGCACGGAGCCCCAGCAGGACCCAAACACCGCCCCAAATCCCCTCGCCCTGTTCAGCACCACGGGAGGAGCACAAGCAGCTTGGGGGCAATTCCTGGGAATTCCTGGGTGGATCAGCTTTGCAGGAGGAAAAAGGCAGCAAACTCTCCCTGGAAAATTCCCAGCCATGTTGGGAACACGTCATGGGCTCCAGGTCTGGGCACTGCCCCCTGATTTGGGCTCTCAGGCCTTGTGATAAGATATCAGTGCTGGTGCTGAGCCCACAAGCCAAACAGCGAGGGCAAACACAGAGCCCTGGTTTCAGGGGCTGTTTGCTCTTGGCAAAGGCTGAGAGTTGAGTGCCTGGAAAACCTGCTGTGCTCCTGGGAACAGCAGCATGTGTGGGATCACACATGTTAGTCACCCCAGAGATCCACCTCAAGACTTCCAACCGACTGCAATTCCATTGCCTAGGAATCCTCTGGTAAATTGGATTAATAAAAAGGAAGAGGAAAAGCTGGGAGGCGCAGACTCCAGGGAGATGTAGGAGAAGGTGGAGTTGCAGACCCTGGCATTTCCCACTGCCACCCCCTGACAGCCCCTCCCTCCTTCCAGCCAATTCATGGTACCATGGAACAGTTGGGGCTGGAAGGGACCCTAAGGACCAGTCAGTTCCACTCCCCTGCCCTTTCACTGGACCAGGCCTTGAACACTTCCAGGGATGGGGTGGACACAACTTCCTTGGGAAACCTTGCTGGGAATGTGGTAGATCCCCAACCACACAGCTCTGAGCATGGAAACAGCCTTTTTTTTCAAGCCTTTCAAACCTCTGTGCCACATGAGCTGGTTTTCCTGCAGAGGCAGCCAGTTATTGGCAGGAGCTGAGCCCACCGGCCAAGGGAAAGGTGTTGCCAAGAACCATCCTTTGGATTTCCAGGGATTTGGTCCCCAAGTCCTGCAGCAACCTCCTGAAAGCCCCAGGCTGGGGTTATCAGCTGCTGGGGCTTAACAGAGGATGCACCACAAGATCCTTGTGTCAACACCATTGTGGAGGAGGAAACCTGGGGACTCTGGAAAAGCCTGGAAAAGCCAGGAATGGAGCAGGGAGGAGGATGTTGGTTGCACTGAGCAGGGAAAGCCCTTGGGAGAGTCACTGGGCTCCAAGGAGAAGCTTATTTGGGATCTGTTTCCCTATCACCTCGCTGGCAGCACGGCATGGTGCTGTTCCAGTGGGTGCCAAAGTGGATTTTAGAAGAGTTTCTGCTTTCAAAGCAGAATCCCCCCTTCTTATCACACCACACTGGAATGGCAAAACCACCGAGAGCCAGGGAGCCACTACCAGGAGCCAGGGCTGTGTTTTGGCTTAAGCTTCAGGTGTGACCTTGTATTTCCATAAGCACCTCTCATCCCCCTGGATCCTGGGAGCTGGGCATTAAACAGGGTCTAATCCCAGAGCACAGACATCCCAGGAGCTGCAGGAGGAGGAGAGGGAGGACAGAGACATTCTACAGGTGGAGGGTTGGGAGCATCAGGTCAGAGCAAGGCTGGAGCAGAGGAATATCCTGTCCTTGGGCTGGGAGCAGCTGCTGGCACCTGGCCCAGGTGCCCAGCCCAGGTCAGACTTTGCCCAGGAGCTTTAAAAAGAGGGAAGAAGGGAGCATGTAGCCCTGGACAGCGAGCTCCTCCCAAGCTGCTGCCACACCATCTGTGCCAGGGATCTGGCACCAAGCCCCCAGTCCTGACATGCCACCTTCCAGCTCCTTCCCCATAACCCAAGGGACACTGATGCCACTCAGAGGCTGGATCCAGTTCAAGCTGGACAGGGAATCCCAGCTCTTAGATCCCTGGGATTTGCTCAAAATTCCCACATTTTCCAGCCCCCTCCCCGGGCAGCTGCAGCGCCGTGACTGCCTCAGCATCCCTCTCATATGACATTTTCCATGCTGCTGTTCCTCTTTCCTCCCTCCCCCGATGAGAAATCCCAGCTGGGACACTCGAGAGGCTGGCTACAGGGAAGGGTGCCAAGGATCTCTCTTGTAAGGGCATGGAGAGGGATTGCTCCTGCTCCCAACGGCGGGCAAGGCTGCTGGAAGTGCTGACACACGCTCCACCTGCACCCAGCACCTTTGGCTGCACCAGTTCCCGTGCCCAGGGGCGGCTCCTGGCTACCCCTGTAATTAAAAATATTCTCCAACATTTAAATAGATTGGAATCTTGATCCCAGGGCAGGCAGCCAGGTCCAGCTTTTGGGTGTAGGTGCAGCTGGGGGGCCAAGATCAGGGGATCCTTCAAGGATTAAAGGGGCTCCTAAGAAATGTGGAGATAGACTTTTAGCAGGGGTGTAGTGAGAGGACAGGGGAACGGTTTTAAACTGAGAAAGCAGAGATTTAAGTTGGATATTACTAGCACCCTGGGATAGTGGAAGGTGTCCTATGGCAGGGAGTGGCACTGGATGGGCTTTAAGGTCCCTTTCCACCCAAACCATTCCATGATGTCTGTTTGTCCCCAGGGATGCAGGAGATGCCACCATCATCCCCAGACTCACTGAGGCATGACCAGCAAACATCTCACAGTGCCCAGAGACCTTCTGTCACCACCTACAGATCCCTGGCAGGAGGGTGCAGCCAGGTGGGGCTTGGGCTCTGCTCCCAGGGAACCGGGGCAGAACAAGAGGAAATGGCCTCAAACTGTGCCAGGAGAGGTTCAGGTTGGATATTGGGAAGATTCCTCTATGGAAAAGGCAGTTCAGGCCTGGTACAGCTGCCCAAGGCAGGGGTGAAGTCCCTATCCCTGGGGGATTTAGCAGCTGTGTAGATGTGGTAGATGAGGACATGGGTCAGTGGTGGTTTTGGCAGTGCTGGGGAGTGGCTGGATTTGACCAACATAGTCATTTCCAGTCCAAACAATTCCATGATTCTGTGATTCCATGGTTCTGTCCGCTTCTGTCCTTGCCCCCAGGGAGCAGACAGCCAGCAGCCATGAGGGACTGGGGCTCTGCCCCTCTTCGTCCACCTCTCCTGCTGGTGACCAGCAGCCTCTGCCACTGAGGTTTTGCACAGATCCCTGTGCAGGTGCCAGCACCAGGGCAACCCCAGCTCTGAGTAACTGCATCCAACACAACCAAACCATCCCTGGGGCCCTTTCCAAGGCTGCTGCCAGCCCAGGTGGGAAACTGGAGCAGCTTCAGCTGCTCAGAGCTCCATCCCTCCTTCCCTTCAGCAGCCAGGACTGCTCCAAACACTTGGTGGGTCCTGGGCACACCTGAGGGCAAGGGGTGATGCTGCAGGGATGGAGACAAGCTCCTTCCCAAAACACCGGGCTGGGAGAGGGAACAAGGAACTTTCCCATATGGATGCCCAAGGGAGCAGTTCTTTGGGCTGAGAGGAGCATGTGCCTGGCTGGAGCGTGCCCTGGGCAGCTCAGGGAGAGGCAGAAAAGCCACATTGTGAGGATTGTGAGGGCTGCAGAGCCCCTGCTCCTGCTGGGCCCTGGTGGCACTCAGACAGCGCTGGCACCGCTGCCGCCTCACTGCTAATGCAATCTGATGAGCCAGACCCGTGACTGTCTCTGTCCTGCCAGCAAGGGCACGCGAGGGCAGCTTCCCTCCCTCCCTCCTGCCAGCAGGAACTGGGAGCCCCTCCAGCCCCAGCACAGAGCAGGGAGCAAGGCCTGTCCCCACACTCAGCCTGAGCAGGATCAAGCCCCAGGGGCCAGCAGTGAAGGTGGCCGTGGGTGCCATCCCTGTTTTGGCAGTGCCAGGGGGATGGGTATCTCCAGCCCTCCCTCTGCTCTCCCAGGAGCACCTCTGGTCCCACAGTACCTGTCCCATCTGGGGTGGACCTGACGAAGGTGGGCAGCATCTTCACGGAGGCGGTGGGGTTGGTATCTGCTCCCAGCCCCTTCTCCATCTCCTTCTCAAACCGCTGGGACACCTCCAGCAGGGTCTCATCAGAGAGCCGCATGTGGTACAGGTACTTGTCAATCTGAAAGATGGAGATAAAGCCCAAAGGTCATGCAGAGGGCTGGGGACATGGGCACAGGCCCCACGACATGCTCAGGACAGCGTCCAGCCCCTCCCAAAGCTGCTGGGGTTGACACAAGGAGCAGGAGCAGGTTCTGACCCATCCCAAAGCACAGGACATGGCAGCATTGCTGGAATTGCTCATCCCAGGCATCACCCACCACTGCTCCTGCACCTCTCTCCAAGGTGCTCACCAAAGCCTCTGCCAGCCTGGGAATGCTGAACCACAAGTTGCACCTGATGCTCCAAAGCATCTTCCCGCTCAGTCACCTACAGACACCCAAACAGGTTGCTACAGAAGCAGGAATTCAAACTCAGGAGTGAGTCAGGAGGTCGGCAGTGGAGGTTTTCCAGGTGCAAAGCTCTTCCCATTCCACGGCATCAACGCACCTTGACCTTGACCCCCAGGGCCTCTTCCTACACCAAGGATGCTTGGCAGGAATCCACTGCCCTGTCATTTCTCCATTGCTGAGATCACCCCAAGAACCTACTCAACACCCTCGAGCAAACCACACTGAGGTGACAGAAGTGGGAGCTGGAGTGACACAGGTGAGTGCTGGAGTGACACAAGCGTGTGCCATGGCCAGAGAGGGAAAAAATCCACCCCACGCCCCTATTCCTGGAAATTGTTATACCTTTGAGCTGACAGTATGGAGAAGCCCTTCTATAAATCAAAACATCTTGTCTTGCCTGGGAAAGGCATGGAAAAGCTTCTCCTCAGCCATCCAACAGCACCGTGCCTGCCTGTGCAGCCTGGCCAGAGCAGGGAGCGAGAGAGGCGGGCACTGCCCGCTCCCAAATGATGCCCTGTTTCAATTAGCTTCACTTAGGATTAATTAAAGGGCAGCTGCAAGCCCTGAGAAGTCAAGAGGAAAACTCCACCCCGTGCACTCACCTGTCTGCAGGCACGTAACACTGGGTCACTGGAACCCGGGCCCGGGCTGTGCTTTATGGGCTGTGCTGGAGGAAATGGGCATTTTGTGGGCAAGTAATTGCACCAGGCTCAGTGTGACCTCGCTCACATGTGTGCCATCCAACCCTGGGCTGGATACAACAGCCCTGCTGTGGTTTTGGCTGCCTGTGTTTCAGGCTCAGGGTGCTCCAGTACATCCTTTTTTCCCCACCCTGAGTTCTGTTGGAAATTTGGGAGCTGAGATCCCTTTGGCAAGGTCAGAGGATGGAGGAAAGTCCGGCCCAGCACATTCCAGGAGTGATGCTGCATCCCCTGCAGAGCAGCATCCTCTGAGTTAAAACCTCTTCCTCCTTCCTCCTGGTGCTTTCAGCTCCTTCCCAAAATCAGGAGCTGGAAGACCAGGTAGACACGAGGGAAAAGCCAAGGAGAAGGAAACCTGGAGATTTCCTGGTACCAGTTGTTTACCAGCCTCTCCTTATCCAGCCGAGCAGCAGGAAGTCAAACACTCTCCTCCCTCTCCTCCTGTTTGCTTTCATCTACTGAAAATTCCCTCCCATGTGCTGAGGCTCTGGTTACTGGCACCAGTAAGCTCCAGTTAACTGGCTGAGAGGTGGCTCTGGGGCTGGAGCTCACCTCCACACCAGCCCCAGGGTAGGAAACCTCCCCTTCAGCTGTGCCAAGGGTTATCCTGAGGGTTATCAGTGGACCCATCAACCCAGAGCAGACCTCATCCCACAGAAGCTGGATGCTCTGAGAGCTCCTCAGCAGTGAGGACCCCACACCCAAAAATCCCAGGGAAACCCCCTGAGGCTTCACCCCTCCCTCAGGACAGGCCCCGCTCGGCACGTCCCCCATGTCCTCCAGGCTGCAGCACACCAAGAATAACCTCAGCCTGAGGAACAGGGTGACCTCCCTCTAATCTCCAAAGCCCTTAAAACCTGGATCATCTTCTCCCAACGTGGATATCACCCCACTTGGCACCTAAAGCAGGTCAGGGCATACAGCAGGACAGCTCCTTCCCCACTGAAACCACCCTGGCTGTGCCTGGTTCCCAGCAAGGAAGAGCCATGGCCACCGTCCTTCCCAAAACTTGCCAGTCCTGTGGCCTGGTTGGTTACTCCGAGCACCCCTCAAATTGTTACAAAGATGGATAAAACAGGGAATTCAGCCTGCAGTGCCAGAGTCTGAGCATCTTTCAAGACAAAACACCTTCTCAGTTGCTTTAACATTTTTGAGGAACATGGAATAGTTTAGGTGAGATGGCCAATTCCAAACAAATAAAGCCACAAGGTTAGGATCCTGAAAGGGGCAGTTGAATTTCTGGAAAGCTTCCAGCCTAAATAATGGTGTTTCCTCGAGAAAATCTAAACAAACTGAAGGGAGAAGTAAGGGATGGAAGCTGGGCAGCACTGGGCATGCCCCAGCCCAGGACACCGTGTTAAAGCTCCGGATCTCGGAGTAGCTGTGGGTGTAATGAGCTCAATGCCACGTTTTTGAACCAAACCCCAGCAAATCCCCATCTCTTGGCTCAAGGCTGTCTCCAAGGCTCAGCTCATTTCCATGCCGGATGCTGGAGAGGTGCCCAGGGTCGCCTGTCCCGGCTGCACGGCCACCACTGGGAAACCTCAGCTTGCCCAAATTCTGCTGCTGTGTGACCTGAGCTGAGCTTAAACAACCCAGAAAACAGCTTTGGATTTCCAAACTCATGGCTCCCATGCAGTGCTGCAGCTGGACACTGTTCTATTCAAGACTCCTCTTAAGGCGCCTGGACTCCAAGGGATCAGTGCTGTGGAAATATTAATTAACTAATCTTCAAATAGCTCAATTCCAAGTCAATGCCATTCACCATAGAAAAGAATTGGGGCTGTTCAGCATGGAGAAGAGAAGCCTTAAGGGGCTTCTGGAGAGCTGGAGGGGGAATTTGGACCTGGAGGGACAGGACACAAGGAATGGCTTCCCACTGCCAGAGGGCAGGGCTGGATGGGATATTGAGAAGGAATTATTCCCTGGAAGGGTGGTGAGGCCCTGGCACAGGGTGCCCAGGGAAGCTGTGGCTGCCCCTGGATCCCTGGCAGTGTTCAAGGCCAGGCTTGGACAGGGCTGGGAGCAGCCTGGGACAGTGGGAGGTGTCCCTGGCATGGCAGGGGTGCCACTGGGTGGGCTTTAAGGTCCCTTCCAACCCACACCATTCCAGGATCCTGTAAATTCCTTGGCCCATGCGCTACCCTTGCAGGGATGCTGGGGACCCTGTCCCCATCTCTCAGGGACACGGGCAGGGCTGCTGAGGGTGACGACGCTTCCGGCACCGTGGCACCGCTTCCTGCCAGGGGGAAGGGGAAGGGCCTGGGGAGCTTTGTTATGTGCAATAAGGTCTGAGATACATCTTTCCCATTAATGACCCCCATTTCCAAGAACCAGAAGCTGTTTGCCTTTTGTTTTCGTTTTGCTCTGAATCCTTTTCCAGAGCCACGTGGCTGCCAGGAACTGGAGCAGGAGCACGTGTTCCCCATCCCTCAGCATCTCCCTGCTGTATTTTCCAGCTGGATGTGAGTAATTCCAGCAGCTTTTTGAGCAAAGGCAGAACACTGGGAGAGGGAGGCTGCTTTCTGGGATAGATTCCTCACCTTTCTGGCAACAAAGCCAAACATTTGTTGACTGTAAGATGACAGAGCAGTGTTCATATTTGAGGAAGGCTGGAACACCTCAAAACCCACAGCATGTGCTGTCACCCCTCTCTCCAGGAAAATTTTTGCTGGGAATTATATTTTCTTTAAAATACTTCTCTCCCTATCCCAGTTTTTAACTTCAAGCATGCTGTTTTGTAAGAATCCCTGAAGTTGTAGGGAATGCTGGCTCTCTGCCTGCTTCTCTGGGAGAGGAATGCTATGCAAGCACCAGCCACACTCCCACCCCACCTGAATCTGTGGTGGGACATGAGAAATTTGGGGAAAGCAAGGCAGAGGGAGCAGCAGAGGCTGCAGGGTGAAGGCCTCCAGTGCTGGGAAGGTTTTATTCCCTGTCTCAAGGCAGAGCCTGTTCCACATCCTCAGTCCCTATCCCTGTTTCCCACCCCAGGTGACTCAGAGCAGGGAACCGGCTCGTCCCCTTCCCCGACCTCCTGTGGGTGACACAGGGGTGATGCTGGGCTGCACCCACCCTCCCCAGCCCTGGCCCTGGTGGCACCCATGTCCTTCAGCTCCTCCACACCGACTCCAAGCCCACGTGCTCTCCTGCCTCAGATGACACACGCCCGGAGTCATCCCGAACCCGGCTGAGTCAGATGTTTCCTGCTCGGCTGGTTCCTCCCCATTCTCAGCCCCAGGACAGCAGCTGGATCCACACCGGAGGTGGAGCCGGGCAGTGATGGTGAGGAAGTGACACCATGGAGCATCCACCGACCCATCCTCAGGTGACCCTGCTGCCCCACAGCCCCACTAAAACCCAGTTCAGCCAGGAAAACGCTCTGCCTCCCAGTTCTGGAACTGGAGATATCTAGCTGCCCCATCCCTGCCACTCAGCGTCCTTCTTCCGATGTCAAACCCAGAAGGTCTTCAGGGCAGAGATCCCACTCAGATGCTGGACAGTAAAGCCTCACTGGTCCCAAAAATGCCCCCTCAGATGGTGGGAGCATCCCCCTGTGGAGGGGAAACTAAGGCTGGGTAGCTGTGATGAGGTGGAGAGGAGCAAGGGGACACAGGATGGCTTCCCAAAGGTGGGAAAAGCTGTCCTGACATAGACCTTGGCTCCTGCCATTGACCTCGGCAGCCTCAAGGGAAGCTGTTAAGTTGGTTTTCCAGGAATCTGCCATAGGTGCCCCTCCCATATCCACAGAGGCAGCCAGAGAGGAATCAGCTGGGTAAAATTAATCCCTCGGCAAAGGAAAAATTAAAATTAAAAAAAACAACCAAAAACCAAAGTGAGAAAAACCCGCCTCTGCTTGGGGATGGCCACAAATGCAGAAAAATCAATTCCATGCCCAGTTTTTCCCTTTTGAAGAATGGATGAGGAAGAAGAGACACTCAGCCTCCACTCCCATGGCATGACAAGGCTGAGGGACCAGGAAGCCTGGGGTGAGCCGGCACATCCCAAGGGAACGCAGGGCAGCAGCGGCAAACTTTCAAGCTGGGATCTCAAAGGACGCTGCCGAGGTTAATTAAAGTTTGCACAATCCCTTGGGGGTTAGATAAGTCTGGACAACCCACTTTCCAGGCAGGAAAAGGGCAGGACTTGGGGAGGAAGGTAATATGCCCCCAGATGAGTGGCAGAGCAGGTAAAGCTGCTCCACGGCAAGAATGGGAACAAAAATCCCATTTTGAGGCTATTTTCAAGGCCTTGAGGTGGACACAAACCACAGCTATTGGAAAAGGGTACTTTTCTACCCCAGCTGAGCTTCTTTTCTCCCTGATCCAACGGGAAAACACATCCCAGGTTACCCCCTGCAATTGTTTTTCCCAAATACACTCTCAAATACAGGGTTTGATAAGAAGACCCAGCCAAACAAATTGCAGCTTTCCAAGAATTTCACCCCCTACATCTCCCAGTGCTGGGGACTCCCTGGCTTTCTCTTTGCCTGGGGAGATTTATAAGCCAGGAATAATTTTTACACCCATGGTGGAAGCAGCCAGGTCAGACAGCTGGCTTCTTCCCCCTCTCCCTGAGCCAAGCTGAGCTCTGTGCTCTCTCCCAGTTTTGCCTTACTGGGAAGATTCACAGGAATTTGTTTAAAAATATCCCAGAGAAATCCAGTTGTGGAGGCAGCCAGGAGGGCAGTGCCATCTCCCTCAGTATCCCAAGCTCTGGCCCGCAGCACCTGGATTTCTTTTTTTTCTCCCTCACTTTTCAACAAACTTTTTTATTTGGGTTTTGGAGCCAGGAGGGAAACGCAGCCGGTTCCTGAGGCTTTGCACACCCTTTTCCCAGTGGGTAAGGAAGGCGAATTCCTCCATCCAAGCTTTCCCTCTGCATTATTCCAGCTCCCGATAAGGAAGGCGTGAGCAGCCCGGAGCCCGGGCCGGGCTGTGCCGCTGGCCTATTTCTGCCAGGGTTACACAACCCCTTCCCGTGGATTGGGCTGTTGCACAACCCCGGGGCCACCGGCGAGCGGAGGGAGAAGCCGAGCCCGTATTTCCTTACGGATCGCTCTGCCTTGGGAAGTTTTCCCTGCACTTTGTTTAGGTTGGGTTAGGCTTCTTTTCTTCTTCTTTTTTTTTTTTTTT
>VXBI01013414.1:31745-44058 GCA_013397375.1 Toxostoma redivivum | reverse complement strand
GGGGGTGCATGGGGTTGTACGGGGAGGTGCGTTGAGCCTGCATGGCTGGGGCATGGCGCTGGGGGGGTGCACTGGGATTGCATCAGGGGTGCTTTAGGGAGGTTGGGGTTGCACCGGGGGGTGAAATAGGGTGTACTGGGCATGTACCGGAGGTCATGCATTGGTTTGTACTGGGGAGGTGCACGGGGGGGTGCATTAGGGAGGCTGCGGGTGCCCGGGGGGTTACACTGGAGGTGCATTGCAGGATTCTGGAGGCTGGGAGGATGCATTGGGAGGGTTGGGGGAGCACTGGGGGGTGCATTAGGGATGCACTGAGGGTATCCAGTGGGGTCTACGGGGGGGCTGTATTTGGGGTGCTCTGGGGCTGCATCACGCGTGTGCCGCAGCCCGTGTGTGGGCCCGTGGCCGTGCCCGCAGCCCGTGTGCGTGTCCCCGCTCGCAGCCGCCGCTCCGCCCCGGTGTGCCCGGTGCTGTCACATGCGTGTGAACGTGCGCGGCCCTGTGCACCCGTCAGGTCGCATCCATCACCCCACGGCCCGTGGCGCTCGCTCCTTCGCCCGCGTGTCCCGCTCCCCGTGCGCAGCCACGGACGGCGGGGGGTGCCCGCTGCGCCCCGAAAACCTTGGGAAGCATCGTTTGGGAGCATCGCTGGGGCTGGGATCTGCCTCCACCGCCTTCCTCCTCGCCTCCATCCCTGCTCCATCCCGGCTCCATCTGCGAGTCCGCGGGCCGCGGCCGGGCGTTGGTGGCCCAGAGCCCTACGAGGGCCGCGGCACGTCCTGGCCCTCCGGAGCGGCTCCGGCTCCGCGCTCCCAGCAGAGCCGGTCCCAGCAGCCCTGGGGCAGGAGTTACCCAACCCGTCTGCTCGCTCCCGCCGCTTTCCCAACCAGTCCGGAGCAGCTCTGGCTCTTCTTGCCTTCACCCTCTCAAAGAGTCCTTTCTACGAGGCCATTTACATCATTTTGGTGTTTTTAATCAAAGATCCCCCTCTTTCTGTTTCAAAGGAAAGAGGAAGAGAAACAACCAAAGCCAGAGGTCAGACAATCCTGCTACCAGACACCTTTTCCAGGAGGATCCAGTCCTGCCAGAACCACCATGAATCTGTCAGGCATTCCAGTTAAATCCCCAGATCATGACCTGATGCATTTTAGGATTTGGACTCAATGATCCTTGTGGATCTCTTCCAACTCAGGATATTCCATTAATCTCTGTCGCTGTCCCTACATTTCAATTCACTGTCTGATGCAGGTTTGAATATTTTTTTTACCCTAAAAAGCCAAATTCTCCATGGTCAAGTTGAAATTAAAGCAGTGTTTGAGCCTAAAAATAGCTGGACACATCTGTCCGCCTTCCCCATGTGCCGCCAGCCTGGCTGGATGAAGGAAGCGACTGTCTGTGCAAAATGAGGGACCTGTCTCATCCTTCTGTCCTGTAAAATCAGTTTATTCAGGGAAAATATTCCCCAAGACTCTATTGATTTGCTAGATAATGTCCTAGTCAAGAAAAGACGGGAGGAGCTGGGCTCTGCTTAACCAGTTCATCTGAATAAAGTAATTTTTTTTAATTTGAGGTTTTTCAGTTGGTTTTGAAATTCCTTTCCTGGAATAAAGCTCCCAGTGGAAACCTTTTCAAGGCATCCCAGCGGCTTCCCAGCTCCACATGACCTTGTAATAATCTATCGGCATTTAATGCCGCGTTCCTTAGGAAAAGGAAGCGGCTGATTGCAAGGATTGGAGCTACAACCAGCTCTAATTTCTCTAATGTGATTCCTTGGGTACGAGTGATGCAGTAATAACAACGTCGGAGCGGGAGGAAGAGCCGTGCCCAGCGGCCAGAGCAGGGCCAGAGCATCCTGGAACCCTGGGACCAGCCTGACCCACAGCACAGAGCAAAGCCCCCCATAGAACACTGCTGCTCTTGGGGACCCCCAGCAGACTGCTGGGAACCCAGGGAGGGTCATAACCCACTTTTCTACTGGGGAAACCAAGGCACGGGTAGGTATAGAGGAATTGAGAACCAGACCATCCAAGCATGGAGCAGCTGGGATGACCCTGGAGCTGGAGCTGCTCCAGGAGAGGCGTGAACTCATCTGAGATCACTTGCCCCGTGATTCATCGCTCCAGCACTGCTCCACATAACTTCCAAGGAGGTTTCATTGGACACAGGCATTCACATCCCCACGAACCCATCGGCATCAGTGTGACACCAGTGACCAGTTATTGACTCTGCCCTGTCACCCAAAGCACCGGAAACCTGGAACCTGGCTGGACCCAGCCCTCACACGGGGCCTGGAATAGAAAACCGGTTGGAGAACTTTTCTTTCTTCAGCAGCCGCAGGATGAGCGCGTGACCTTGGGCTGAGCTGGGTGAAACAGCCTTTCCCCGGCTCTGCCAAGAGGGAGGGGCTCACCCACCCCAAACTGCTCTGTGAGAGGTGAGGGAAGGGAGGATTGTGCCCTGCCTGCCTTGGGGGTGGTGGGAATCCATCCTTCCTTTCACCCATTCTACTGCTGCTCCTCCGCACATCTCATACTGCTGGGGCAATTTCCAACCCATCCCAAACTCCCACTGCACCCCAAGGTCACTCTGCACAGATACCCCTCCCCAAAACAGCCAGAGGGATTCTCTGGAGGTCGGATGGGTGTCTCTGGGCTGGGCTGCCCCACAGCCTGGCTTCCCACCCCGCTCGCCAGGCTAATCCCCACAGAACGGACGGAAGAGGGGAGATTAAATTAGATTAGCTGGAGCCGTCTAATTTTAGCGTCCTCACATGTCACTGACACACTGCTCCAGCTCTTCCCTTGCTCCCCCAACCCTGTGTGACCCACAAAGCCACCAAGGCCACCAGTCAGGACAGGAGGACCCAAAGAGGGTTTGGCTGGGTAGTGGCACCCAGAGGTGGGTGGGCATGGGGGTCACTAGACCGGTGCCAGGAGGGGACTGGGGCTGATGGCCACCTTCCACTGGCCATGGCCATCCTTGATTGGTGATGGCCATCCTGGAGTGGTGCTGGCCACCCTTCATTAGTGACGGTCACTCTCTGTCAGTAACAACCATCCACCTCGTGATGGCCACTATTCCTTGTTTGTGGCCACCATCCCTTTGTGGTTGCCACTTTCCACTGGTGATGGTGACCCTCAACCTTGGATCATCCCCACCCCCAAGGAGCCCCTCTGCCCAGGGGGATTTTGCAGTGGAACACTCCAGACTGGCACATCCTCCTCCACTCCCAGCTCCTGCCCTGCATGTCCTGTTGCCGCCTCCCAAATCACCATACCGTGAAGATGACATTGGCCTGACCAGACCTCCCTCAGGGCAGTGCCAGCTCATCCAGCTGTACAGGAGCCCGCCAGCTCCATCAAACATCTCCCGATACATTGGATGCTTCACATGATCAGCCCTGTGACACCACAGGGAGAGGAGATGCCTGGCACCTTCTATTCCCAGGAGCCACACTGTCCCCAACATCCCAGGAAGGTCCCAAAAGTCCCAGTCCAGTACCCAAAGCCTGGATGCTGGAGCTGGCAGGAGCTGTATCAGGAAGGAAGGTGTCCCCAAAAGCCAGTATGGCCAAATGCAGGGAGAGGCAAGGACCATCCTGTGTCCCAGAGGGGCTGAGCCAGGTGCCACAAGACCTGGCACAGCTCCGAGGTCAAAAGTACAGGTCAGGACACAGGACCCTGAGTCACTCTGCCCTGGCATGAGCAACTCCCGCATGCGGCACTTTCCCAATCCCAGCGGAAAGGGGAGGTTTCTCCTGCATCCCTGGGGCACTTTCCGTGGGTACTGCCACGTCCCATGGCGTGGGACACACCACGTCCCTGATGCCACCAAACTGGAGCACGGGACTGGGCAGAGAATGCTCAGTGCTGGGGGCTTTTCCCTCGCCTCTGCCCAGTGGACACTCATCCTTTCTCCCAGCACTGTGGGTGTGGGCAAGCTGGATCCTGGGGTCTCATGACAGTGGGATAACCATCCCAATGGTCCCGTGCCACAGCCACATCTAGCTTGCCCCAACCCTGTGAAATCTTTCCCACCCGATCAGAGGAAATTGCCTGAAACTCAGATTTGAGGAAAACATGGGTGTACAGCTGTGGCAGAATCCCACCCTGCAGCCCTGTAGTGTCCTGGCAGAGACCAGCGTCCACACCAGTGTGGCAAAGCCATGTGAGGATGGATGTGCCTGCCAGCCCATCCTCGGGGTCTGGATGAGGCACAGGGAAGAAGTGGCAAGGGGCTGGGAGCCACCTCCTGCCTCTCAAAAATCCCAGCCCAAAGCCACAGCACTGCTGGGGCCAGAGAAGGATTGAAACCCCCAGGTTCCCCAAGTCCAGAATGATTCCTAAGTCCTGCCCAGAGCTCTCTCTGGGATACAGGAGTAGAGGTGGGCTCTCCTGGGTTCCTTGCTCATAATAGGCAGCATCTCCCTCACTCCCTGATGGAATGATCACAGCTCAAAGACCCCAGTCACATGTATTTCCACCAATTTGCTCTGACAGGCAGAAAACTACCCCAAATATTACATCCCACCTTGCTCCAACATCACTCCACCTGGTCAAGGCCGGAGATTTGAGAAACAACTCCCCTCCACCCTGCCATCAATTATTCCCCAGCACCCATCCCATGATCCCTTGGCACCCACAACTGCTCCTCTTTCACCCCTTTGTGCTGCATCCATCGCAGTTCCTTGTCCAGGTACAAGCACAAACTCTCTCACTATCCTGAACCCAGGGTGAAAATCCCCTTACCTGGGTGAAGCTTTCATTGTCCATCCCGTTCTCCGTGGACGCCATCCTTGGAGCATCCACGATGGTTTGCTGAGGCAGAGACTGAGACCTCGGCGCGCCGAGCTGGTTCTGGGAGGGCTTTATCATCTCTGATCCCTGCGGAGGAAGGCCGTGCGTGCCAGCGCCGAGGTCATTGGCTGGGCACTGCGCGGATGAAGACGGGATTTGAGCAGCAGCGGTGTAATCCCGGAGCCTTGGGATGACAGTGACGGAGCTGTCTGGGAAGAGATGCTCTCTGGAGGGTTTGGGCTCCTCCTGTCCCACACTGACAGCCCCACAGAGCACCCCTCTGCTCCGGACCCCTCTGCTCCAGACCCCTTGGCACGGCAATAAGGAGCAGCCAGATCATGGGTCAGCCCTGCATTGCTCTGTCCCTGTGGGGGTGACCTCGCTTGCCCCCAGCCTGAATTGCAATGCAGAGAGTTTTACTGAGGAATCCTCTCTCCTTTCTCTCAGAGAGAGAAAATAAAATGGAAAAGCCCCCGCTGAGGTGGGATGGATGTGTTTGGAGGGGCTGGGAGCCCTGAGGCGGAACGAGGTCAGACGGTCCCCAGCCTGCTGGAGACACATCATGCGTGTGCAAATGTGTGTTGCATGTGAGGGCACACGTGGGACAGGGACACGTGGCCTCCCACATGGATCTGACCTGGCAAAGGGCTTAATTGGGATCTGCAGCATCTGCCATGGCAGCAGCGGCGGTTCCTGTGCTTAGGAGGAGCTTTGAGAGTCCTGGAGAATTCCAAAACCCCGGATGGGGGATAAAAGAGGGGGAAAAGAGCTCCGTGGCTCCTCCCCCAGCCCGTGGCTCCGTGGGTCCATCCCTACGTGACAGTGGACACGCAGGGCCCCTCTAGCTGCTGCTGGAGAGGAGCTGCCAGCAAAGAGGGTTAAGGTTGATTCATTTATTAATTCTAACGGAGATTATTCAGCTCTGAGGGCCCAGCAGCACCAGCAGCCAGTGCTGGAGGGTTGCCTGGGATGGGAAGGGCAGGAATTGCTGTCAGGGAGGAGGAGGATGGAGCTGCAGCTCTAGGTTTTCCCATCACAGAGAGGGATGGGCTTGACAGAAGGAGTAAAGCTTGGATCTGGGAGCAGCAAGCACCAGGCTGGATTTAGGCACCACCTGGACGGGCTAAAGGTTAAGACCAGACCTAAATTTTCATCCAGGTGCTGAGCTCAGTCCTAGCCCTTGGTCAGATGCTGCGTGAGCTGGCAAGGCAAGGCAGAGCTGAGCTCCAGCCTTGTTCCCATCCCTCCCCCAATCCCTGTCTCTGTTCCCATCCTGATCTCTGTCCTTATCCCATCCCTCCCCCAATCCCTGTCCCAATCCCATGCCCATCCTCATCCCTGCCCTGTCCCCATCTCCATCTTGATCCCCATCCCCATTTCAAACCTGCTCTCATCCCTGCCACCATCTCTGTCTTGGTTCCTGTTCCCACTTCAACCCCATCCTGATCCCTGTCCCCATCCCATCCCATCCCATCCCATCCCATCCCATCCCATCCCATCCCCATTGCTGACACCATCCTTGTCCACATCCTGGTCCCCATCTCATTCCCAAACCCTTCTCCATCCCTGTGACTATCCCCATCTCAATCCTAGTCCCTATCTTGTTCCTTTACTCATCCCTGACCCCACCCCATCTTGGTTCTTGTTCCTATTTTCATCCCCATTCTGTCCCCATTCCCATCCCTAACCCTGACACAATCCCTGTCCCCATCCTGATCCTGTGCCATCTCCATAGCCACCCTCATCCCTGTCCTCATCCCTATCCCCATCCTCATTCCCATCTCCATCCCTGTCACCATCTCTATCCTGATCCCTGTCCCTGCCTCACCCCTATCCTATCCCCATCCCTTACACCGTCCTGGTTCCTGTCCCATCTCATCCCTTTCCTGTCCCAGCCCCAACCCCAACCTCAGCCCCTGTCCCATCCCATCCCATCCCTAGGGCACATGGCCATGGTGACAGCCCAGGACTCACCCAGACCCTGGGACAGCCAGACCCCCACCCCCGAGCTGTCTCCGCATCCACCTGCCTCACGACGGGGTTTTGGCAGCGCCTTCATCCAATGGAAACTTCTTTTATATCCAAAAATTCCACTTCTCTCGGGCGGGGAAAACTCCGGCTGCTCCAGGCTGGGATCGTCGCTCTGCCGCCCACAGCTCGCACAAAGGCTCCTTCACCCGGGACGGACAGAGCCACCTTTGTTCATCCCGCTCCGACCGCGGCCGGCAGGGCAGGAACGGCAGCAGCCCTCCGGCTCTGAATCCGCTTCCCGGGAATCTTCAGGAATGAGAAAATCAGTGAACCGCGAGCGCCAGGTGGTGGGAGATGAGCGCTAGGGTCATCGCTGCTTGTCCTGGATTTACTCCCTCCCACCAATCCCAGCAGGATTTTAGTAATTATTTGGATTTAAGCAAGCTAGGATTGTTTCATGTCTCCCTGGAAGGATGGGTAGGGTTGAGGGGATCCAAGCGATGCCGAGCCCCACAGCCCGGCTGGCCCTGCCCGAATCCTCGCCGTGCCAATAAATCCCTTTATTGTGTCCCCCGCCTCATGGATAATCCAGGTACGGCGGGGACGAGACCTGTCCCTTCCCAGCACGGGACCCCTGGGAATCTCGGTGGGTGGCCGGAACAATTCCCCTTGTTCTTCATTACAAAAGCGGGACAAATAACTCCTTGATAAGAAGGGGTGGAGGAGCGAGTGCCTGGGACGCAGCAGGATGGTAATGCCCCCTGGGATGTCCCCCAGGATGTCCCTCGGACCCCCGGACAGAACCTACCCAGCCGCACATCCTACAGCATCAACCGCAGGGCTGGATTTAAGGGCAAAGCAGCCTCCGGAATTCCCTCCCAAATATCCCCTCAGGCTTCTGTGTGAGCTGGGGAAACTGAGGCAGGAGAGACCTCTCTGTGTCACATCAGCGACCCGGGATATTGTCAGCAGGAGAGGATTTCATGATTTTAATGACAAGACAAAAGTTTTCCAGGAGCCTCCCTGTCCACATGGATGCCTGCTCTCCTGCATTTCCCTGCCCTGGCAGCTGTGAGCCCATCCCTGGGCACCCAGAACCCTCTGGAAACGGGATGGGCATCCTGGTGCCAAGCCAGGCTCGACTCTTGGAGGGCTCAGGGAACAGGTCATGAACGATGCCAGCGATTGCGGGGTGCATGCCAGCAGAACAGGTGTCTTGGGATGTGTTTGGCAGCATGAGGAGGAGGAGGATGGAGAGGTGGAAGTGGCCATAGGCATTGCCACATCTCCATAAACCATAAATATTGGAATATTCTGTTTCCACTCTCTCCACCTACGGGCACCACGAAGCTGGCACGAGGCTGGCAGCTCCGGCAGGCACCGGACACTCCCGAGATGTTTGGGACCGTGCCAGGAAAGATTGGATTTAATCCCATGCCAACAGCTGCCTCGGGCCCAGATTAGTCCTGGCACCATCCCCCTTCCCTGACCTTTCCCGACCTTCCCAGGCCACCCCAGCTCGGTAACTGGAAACCCACGGGTTGTGTTTCCAGTCCCAATATTAAATGTCAGATCCTCGATGGATCATTGGCGTTGGGGTGGGTGGGGTGGGGTGTGGAGACACCTGGATTTAGGGAGCATCCTGGGATGGAGGGTTAGGATCTGCCTCCAGTTCTGTCCATGCTCAGAGAGGGAAAACTGAGCCTGGAGGGTTGGAAAACAGCATTCCAAATGGGCATTCCCAAAACAGCACCCTTGGCGTTGCTGGGATGGGGTTTCACAGGAGTTCAGCCTTTTCCAAGCTCCCATCTCTAACTGGGACCCCTTATGACTCTGCCCCTCATGACTGTCACCCCAAAAAACACACTCTAAAAAAAAAAACAACTGAAAAACAAGGTCCCTAGTAATAGTGACCCCAAAAAATAGTGACCCTTAAAAAATGTGGGCCCTAACAACTGCAGCCCCTTAAACCATGATCCCTAATAACCTCAAATGCTAATTATTGTAATTCCTAAAAGTGTGTCTCTTAATGACCCCAAACCCTATTAACCGTGACCCCTAATAAGCGTGTCCTCTAATAACCCCAAATCCTAATAACTGTGACCCCCAAACACCCTGACCCCCAATGACTGTGACCCCAAATACCCATGACACGTCCCAATAACTGTGCCTCCAATAACCCAAATCCCCAATTCCTTCCCCACTGGCTCCCCTCATTTCCCCTCAGGGTACAGCCCCTGCAAACCTCATTTCCACCAACCCCTTCTCCACCCCCACCCCTCATTTTCCCCTCAATATTTAATCCCTCTCCATTGAACTTGGAGCATTTCCCAGCTTTTCCCATTACAGAGAAGGAACAAACCCCAGGTGAGGGGTTCAACCCCCTCACCCAGATACTCCCAGTGGTGAACTCAGCTGAGCAGCTGGGCACAGACCCATTTTCGGGGTGACTTTACACCTCCCTGCCCTCAGATTAATTTGTCAGATATCAGAATTATGCCCAGATCGGGGCAGGAATAATGAGATTATCCAGAGCCTGCTGTGGGATAGGGAAGCTCATTACGGAGCATTAAAGAGAAGAAAATTGGGTTTTCTAAGTTCTTAGAAAAACCTCAATTAACTTCAAGGTGCCTCACATTTTAGGGTTTCTTTGGAGTTTGCTCTGCACCCTCACTCTCCTTATGGACATAGAAGGAACTTCCAGGATCCCGGGGCAGCTGGGGATGGTATCCAGCCCCTGCAGGTGCTTCCAGCTTTTGGGGAAACTGATGCAGGGCAGCTCCAACCCTGCACAGGGAACATGTCCAAGACCCACACACACCTCAGAGCACCCACTGGAGCCCCCAGATACCCCAGGAAAACCAGGATGAGCCCCTTGAAGAGCTTTTTCCCATGAAAACACCAGAGGGGAGAGGAAATCCATCCTGGTGGTGGGACTGGGATGAGGTTCCCCCCATGGTGGATAACTCGAAGTGACCTGACTTTTTTTTTGGAGGAAAAAGGGAGGTTTTACCTTTTTTTTTTTTTTTTCCAACCTCCCTGAGTTTTGCAGCATGTCAGGGACTAACACTGCCACCTACTGAGCTAGGCCTTGTGTCATTAAACCTCGCATTTCTGTTTCCCCTGCCCAAAAGCGCTTCCCACGTTTTTAGGAACACACGAGGCCTCTCAAACCAACCCTCCTCTCTGGAGTGAATCCCATCGGTGCCAGGCCCCCAAAAGTCCCTCAAGGTGGTTCTGGGGGGGCCTTTTTTGGGCTCAGCGCTTTGTGGACACCAAATAGGGATGGCGAATGGGGAAAACTGAGGAACAAAAAGGGATCAGAATTTTGGGGTTACAGGCTGGGATAGTGGGTGAGGAAACTGAGGCACAGCCAGAGCTTGTCAGGCCCAGACAGGTCCCACCTGTGCCTCGTTTGGTGCCGGATATTTAAGGCCCTTTCTCATCAACTTCTTCCCTTTCTGAGAGTCAGCTTAGCAGGTGCAGCTTCAGTGCTTTTGTGGGATGGAGGAGCCTCATAGAGTTGAGGGGTGGCCAGAGGTCCTGGAGCCCTCGGGGGCCTTGGGGATCCCGGAGCCCTCAGGGGTCCCGGAGCCCCCGGGGGTCCTGCAGCCCTCAGGGGTCCCGGAGCCCCCAGAGCCCCCGGGGGTCCTGCAGCCCTCAGGGGTCCTGGAGCCCCCAGAGCCCTTGGGGGCCCTGCAGCCCTCAGGGGTCCCGGAGCCCCCAGAGCCCTTGGGGGCCCTGCAGCCCACGCCGCCCCCCGAGGTGCTGGAGGGGCTCCTGAGCCAGCGCTTCGGGCCCCTGCCTAGGCCGGCCACCATCGCCCGCCTGCGGCGCGGCCCTGACGGGGGCTACGAGCCCACCGGGGACCCCACGGAGGTGCTGGAGCGGCGGCAGGCGGCCAACGCCAAGGAGAGGGAGAGGGTGAGCAACCCTAAAACCTGCTGAACCCCCAAGTCACAGCCGGGGGGGCTGCTCTGGGTGGGGACACTGGCGGTGCCACCACAGGAGTGGTCCGGGGGGACTTTGTATTTGAGGGCCTTATTTAATCCTCATTTAAATTTTAGGAGGGCCTGGTTTAGTCCTGTGTTGGTCAGTTTAATTACGGTTAAAGTTTAAGAGGGGTGAGTTTAATTCTGAGGAGCCCGGTTTGATCCTGGGCAAGAGGTTGGTTTAATGGAGTGAAGTCTGGTTTAATCCTGGAGAAACCCCAGGTTAACCCTGAGGTCCTAATTCAGTCCTGGAGGGGTTGGTTTAATCCCAAGCACCCAAATTTAATTCCAGGGTGGTCCAATTTAATCCTGGAAGGGGCCACTTTAATCCTGGTAAACCCAGTTAAATCTAGGAGATGCCAGTTTCATTCTATATGGGGCAGAGTTAAATTCTGAGGTCCTAGTTTAATTCTGGGAGAGTCATGTTTAGTGCTGGTGAGCCCAATTTAATCCTGATTTAAAGGCCCCAGTTTGATTTTGTGAGGGACCTACTTTAATTCTTGGGGAGCAGTTGGATCCCAGGCGGGTTGGTTTAATTCTGGGAGGGACTCTAATTTTGATTGTGGGTGGGTCTGGCTTAATCCTGGTAAACCCAGTTGAATCCTTGGAGTGGTCCGGGTTTAATCTTGAGAGATCTCAGTTTGATCTTGAGGGAATCCTGGTCTAACTCAGGGCTCTTGGTGTAACTTGGGGGGTCTCCCCTTTGGGGTCTCTAACCAGGTCCCTCTGGGGTCTCCCCATCTCTGCCCGGGTCCCTGTGTCCTGCAGATCCGGAATCTCAACAGTGGCTTCTCCCAGCTGCGGACCCTGGTGCCGCTGGTGCCGCGGGANTGCCAGGTAGGGACCCCAAAACTCCACTGCTGTGGGGCTGCCAGGTGGGTTCCCAAAACATAATTTGGGGTTTTTGGGAGCTGATGGAGATTTTGTTGCTATTTTTCACCTTGGAATCAATAATTTATTTTTAGTAATTAAGTTTTTGTGGGGCACCCCAAAACTAACCCCTGGGCTCCGAACCCTCTTATAATTGGAGTTTTGGGGGGCTGGGGGGGGAGTTCCTGGTTGTCGATGGGTACATGGAGGGGGGACAGATTTCTTCTAATTTCTTCTGATTTTTTAGTTTGCAATTCAGTTTACGATTAACAATAAAAATAATTATTGTGGGAGGACATCCCGAAACTGACCCTCCATTTCCAAGCTCCCCTATAATGCTGGGGTTTGGGGAGCTCATGGGATTTTTCTTGATATTTTTCATATATGTGTAATTAATAATCAAAATTAAATTGAATTATTATTTGAGGAGGGACCTTAAAGCTGACCCTCACCTCTGGGGACTCCCTATAAAGTGGGCTTTGGGGGATTTTAATTCTTATTTTTAAGGTTGGAATTAATTTAAAAATTTTTAAATAAATTCAATTATTATAGAGGGTAAGCCCCAAAACTGACCCACAATCCCCCTGTAATGTGGGGGCTTGTGGGCCTGGTGGAGATTTTCCTGCTTGAGGTTTTTGGGGTTGGAATTAATTCAATAATTAAATTTATTTATTCTGGGGGGAA
>VXBI01013413.1:139963-191701 GCA_013397375.1 Toxostoma redivivum | reverse complement strand
TTGTGGTTTTAATCTCAGCTGGAGGTGGAGCAGGCGGCCGCTCAACTTCGCTCCGCGCCTCCCTTGCTTGTCCTCTCACATTGGTAATGCGGAGGAGAATCGAATTAAAACTCATATTTTTAACATAAGAGTTTAATAATTGAAGCAGCAACAAGCGCAACAATGCAGTTGCTCACCACCCACTGACTGAGGCAGACCTCCCCTTCCTGAAACCAGATCATCCGCCCTTCCAGGTAACTCCTCCAGTTCATATACCGGGCATGACGCTCTGTGTGTGGGACATCCCTTTGGTCAGCTCGGGTCACCTGTCCCGGCCATGCTCCCTCCCACTTTCATCTGCTTACTGCCTCCCTGGCAGAGCGTGAGACAAGGCAGGGGGTGGGGAAAAGGTGCTTGACTTAGAATAAACACGACTTGGCAAAATACCAAACCAGCAGTGTGTTATCAAAAGCATTCTTGTTCCAAATCCAAAACATAGCCGTGTAATAGCTACTGAGAAGAAATTTACCTTAGCTGTAACTAGGGGCAACAGCTGAGAATTGCTTGTTTAAATTACTCGGCATCGGTGCCTGAAATGTATCTGTGCCTCTGTCCATGCACCTGTATACAATAAAAAGTATCTTAACTGCTTGAGGAGACCTGGGACCTTGTTCCTCACAGGCTGCCCTGGGGCAAATCACTCAGAAAAATCACCCTCACCCCAGGATCAAACATCAAACTGATCACACTGATCCTCCTTTGCAGAATCAAACTTCAAATTGGGCAGATACAAATCCTTCATCAGTCCTCCTCTGCAAGAAAGGCGCATGGCACTCTTCTTTAGTGTTCTTTTGGGTGAAACCAGAGGTGCCAGCAGTGCACAGCATCAGGAACTCTTACCCCTTTACCACTATGGGCCCACCTGCATACTTCTTCCAACCACACAGTTAGCAAGGGATGACATTTTGTGATGGCTGAGACTTTGCAGGGTCAAATATTGCCTAAGATGAAGATAAAATGTCTTCTGGTATCAGCGCAATCTAGAGTTTTACTTTGGGAGACAAATCAGCTCCTAGCAAAGGATGCTTTATGGGAGACTATCTGAATTTACAAGGCATATTTTATGATTCCTCTTAATAGGGGGAGCACATTCCTTCCTCTACACCAAATTATTGATTTTGAGGGTCTCTGCATGGAATAAATGTGATAAGAGCAATTATGAATTCATGCCTACAGAGCTTTCATGCTTTTTCTCACAATAAACAAATTTTTATTTTGTTAAAGACAAATTCAGGAAGAAAGATTGTCTAAATTAAAATAAGATAGAAAAAGTTATTCCAGCATATTAAAAGAGTATTGTGAAAAGAATGAAGCATCTATGTTTTGTATATGCTAAATGTTATTTTACAAGTGGTTACATTTATTATAGATTTTTTGCAATATGGCATAAAATAAGTCTCAGAGTTTCTACAGCAGAATCACATAATCACAGAATGACATGAAGTGTGATTACTGATGCAGTTGCTACCAGTTTAAGTTGGTTTAACATGGAAGCTTTTTTTTTTCACATGAACAAACTGTTTCAGCTGAAGGTAAAGAATGAGATGGCAAATTCAAAAATATTTAAACTTCTCCATTGTTTATCTCATTGTATGGTTGAAGTAGTGCTCTTCATAATCATGTTGTGGAATATTTCTTCACATTTCTAAAATATTTTATTTTTATTGTTTGAACATTTTCTGTGTTTGCTTTCTCATCAGTAAGTTCACACAAGCCAGGATTTGAAGTGAGTAGTGATAAAAAGTAGGTTTTGTTCTTGCTAACCTGAATAGCCACGAAGAAGCTTTGGTTTTATATTTATTTTTGTTAGTCAGGGAATACAAAAGTGATCATTATTTTCATAATTAAGCATAACAGTTCAAAACAACACAGAGTTAAAATGTACAAAACTGTGCTGGAATTCAATGAAGGCCTGAAATGATTCCCTGAAACAAGTCAGCAAATGATTTTACACAGCAATTAAATTTAAGAAAATTGCAGTCAAGGAAGTGACTAAGATAAAATTTGTTGAGAAGACTGTTCTTTCAGCTCTGCGATTTTGCCTGGAATTTGGGTTCTCTATACTTCATGGTATTTTCCCATTCGTATTCTTCTAGAAGTCCATGGGTATCTCTGTCTTTCTATGTGGATGTGGCAGAGAGAGTGGTGAAGAAAGAGGATTGTAGTTCCAACTCCTGTCAGCCGCTCAAAAGGCTGTCTACCAATACACAGAATGGTGAACGGGAGCTGTGCTTCACAGACAGCTGGCACAGAATATCTGGGAATGACAGTGTTGATCCTGTGCAAGAACTCAAACTGAATAGTATCTTGGTTTTGGTGGGATGTTTTTAGTTTGGTACTGAATTCAAGAATCATGTGCTATGTTCAATTTATGTAGCTGTGACTGACAGAGCTGCCCAAGTTCAAGAGGTTTATTAAAAAGTGGATGAAACATTTTCATCCAATCTCATTTTCCCAGGGAACAGGAAACACTTTGAATCTCATCTGTATGTGTCTTGTGAATGTGGGCAAGGTCTGGGTAGGGGTTATATCCCATGTGAGATGGTAGTAATGGAAAAAAGGTACCAAAAGATTCAATGCTTTCAAAAGCAGCCAAAACTTCCTTTGTGATGTTCGCTTTAACACAAAGTAACTCAGTATTTTGGCAAAGGAGAAAGCACAATACCTGCTCCTTGGCTAGGGGGATGTTCCCATTTGCTTCTAGCAAATCATAGCTTCCAGTTCGCTATTGCATGAATGATAAAACAAGGACATTTCCTTCTATTTCTCCATAAATCTTTCAGCTTAAATTGCTTTCTCAAAAAAGCAATTTTCAAAATTACAGGAGGGTATAACACACTATGCATTTTCTTTCAGTAGCAGCAGGGTCTCATTACACAGTGCTGTTTGTAGGCTTGAGAAAGATGTGCAGCAAGCTTGTTTAGTTTGTTAGACATGGGCTTTTCACTGTTAGGTTTTCACAAATCTCTCATAGTGAGTGCTTCCCTTCCTCTCAATCTGCTGCTGTGTGAGCAAGCAACAAGTGATTTCCTGCTTTGCACACAAGGCAACATTCCTGAATGTAATGTAGCCTCTTGGTATGTTCCCAGTAGGCCAGAACATGTAAATATCCTCTGGTTTCCATTCTCTCAGCCATTCCATATGAAAATCTGGATAACAACTTAGCAAACTTGGTATTTTCTTCTCTGTTTTTCCTAGCCAGTATGCATTCCTCATCTCATTAAAACAATCTGTATTGTGTATAAATATTTATTGTGTAGAACTGAATAGAATACCTGAAAGAACCAATGTCATCTTTGTGTTTAACAGGGGTAAGAGTCATGTTAGTGTTCTTTGTACCTAGGGCCTGGGGACATGGTTGAACCAGAGTCATATGCAGGTGCCCTACCAGGCAGTGAATGAGAACAGAAAGAAATGGTTCCATGTCTTTGCTTTGCTGGAGAAGGCGCAGGACAACAACGTAGCACTTAGTCTCTCTGAGAAGCAGGTCTGTGTTGTTCCCTCTGGATTTATCCACTCAACACTCAAATATGTGCTGAAGTTTGGCACATTCCCTGACCACACTAGTATGGAGCCCACCAGCTCACTTAGCCTGGCTGAGAGATTGTCTTCTAGAGCTGCACAACTGGAAGAAAAAGGACAGAGCAGATGCTTATGGCTTTGTGGGAGGGAATTAGGGAACTCCATACTGCTTGGGGTTTTTTAAACACTTAAATCTGATGTCTGTCATCATGACACTTTGTGTCAATGCTTATATCAAATCTTGGAGGAGATAACTTTTACTGCATCAAAATGCTCTGCTCATCTTTCAAGCAGCTGTAGCACAAACCTGATATCAGGCCGCTATAAGCGCAAAAGAAAACATTCATATATGTTCTCTGTTCTTTTTTTTTGAAGGTCTTTCTTACACACTTCATTAAGGGATTTTTTATTTCTTTTTATTTCCTGGGAAATCTGGAAAAGTTTAAAGATTCTGGAGGAAGGACATGTTAAAGACAATACACACACTGAAATGCTCTATTTGTTTTTTTACAAATGGTTTGATTCAAAACGTCTGAATTATATATATTTAAAAAGCTCTTCCCTGTAACAGGCTAAAAATATTACAATATTTTAAATTGGTATTAATTGTTTATGCTTATTATTTGACCACTCTAATAGCAGTTGTTCTTTTCAGAATATCTACTTCGGCTTTGCAAATGACATTTTTAAAAAGCTGAAAGTAAAATATTCCTTTTAGTAAATCCATTTTTAGTTAATTGGGAAAAAACTGTATGCTCTGCTTGCATATCTTCACAGATGGGGTGACATAAGGTAGCTTCTCACACTGTAGATATTTAAAGCTCGACGCAGCTGAGAATTGAGAGGCCTTTGCTACAAAGAGCACTGAAAGGATTCAACATGTGACAGAGGCTTACATGAGGAAGACCTAGCTGGGTTGACTTTTTACTTAGCAGGTACTAACTAGCTCAATTAACATTTTCCCTAATAAAACTAAGACCTTAAATGATCCTGTTAAATCACCCAGATCCCCTCTTCTTAGTTAAAAATCTCTACAGGCTTCTCTTATTTGCTTCTCCCTTACGTATATGACAAGCTTTCTTCTAGAAGCAGAGAATGAAATTTTTGTCTAGGATTTGGCCAAAGTTGCACTTGTATTCTTCTTGTCTCAAATGCAGCACAGACGCAGCACTGAGACAAGGTATTTCTGTTTCTTTATTCTAGTTTGTGCAAAGTGTGAGCTAGGTGGTGATCCACAAAGGGCTGGCTCCCTGATCATCAAAATTTTACACCAGCTGTACATTTTAGCAAAGAAAGAAATCACAGTTCATTGTCTACAAGTTACACAGTTCCCTTATTAATTAGTATTATACCCTCTACTGGTTAATTATCTCTCTTGTCATAATAATTAGTTCAGATGTGCAGATTTCTTTTCTCCTAAGTTGGCAGGTTTCTTTAATTGGTGGGCTGTGGGTCAGTGGTCCCTGTTTCCCTCTGCCAGAATTACTTTTTATCCAGTTGGAGATGGTCTCAGCACAGTTGCTGTGTTTACTTTATTAGTTTCTTCCTTATCTTAGGAGTTGTGCCAAAAGTCCTTGTGGCACATAAATTCTGCTTTGTTTTTGTCTACTATCAGCAGTACATCCT
This sequence comes from Toxostoma redivivum, assembly GCA_013397375.1. Lineage (NCBI taxonomy): Eukaryota > Metazoa > Chordata > Aves > Passeriformes > Mimidae > Toxostoma > Toxostoma redivivum. Next base: position 186,514 of record VXBI01013413.1, on the reverse strand, counting down.
TCTCTCCAAGCTTTGTTAACCTCCCACAAGCTCTGAAATTACTGAAGCATGTTAAGCTTTAAACCTTAACAGGGCAGTTCTACCAACAAGTAATTTGTCTTTCTATACCTGGATATCATTCTGAACCCATGTTTTCTTGACGAGAAATGAGTGTAAAATGTGAGCTAAATGTTGTTTAATTTCAGGTTATAACATCTCTTGTATGAAAGCAGGTAAAGCCACGTAGCACAGATCATTATTTCAGGGCCACCCCACCATTGCTTGGTCCTATGTTTTCTGTCTTCTACACAGCGACCTGGCAATATTTAACTTGGAGAAGTCCTGAGTGGTTTCAGCTGAGGAGCAATATTGTGCCTCCTAACCTCCCAATCTTTCTGAGGCCTTATGTAATAGAGGAATCAAGCAAAGATACCCCTTGCCTCAGATTTTTATAAAGGAAGAGAAAGTCCAATGTAAGGCAGCTGACTGCAGAATGCACCTTTTTACCTTGCAGTGTCATGCCAGGCCCAGCCCATAGGTAGAGAAGACACAGTCCTTTGCAGGCATAACAAGTGTGTGTGGGGGGAGGATGTGACTGACCCTAGCACTGTCCCAAGTCTAAGGACAGCACTGCTCATTTGCTGTGGGACTCATCAAGCTGGGCGGAGATCCACCAATGCTGGCACAAAGTCAGTGTCTCCTTTCTAAGTATTCTGTTCTTTATCTCTTTATCTGTGACCCACTGTAATACCAGTAATATTACTTATGACACTGACCCATGCCGCCTGCAGTGAAAATCCCAATGCCTGTGTTAATGAAAGAAACTCCCTGATGGCTGCACTTGGCCTCCTTTGGGTTAGAGGTAGTTGTTGCTCTTTTGTTGTGTGCAAGCTCCTCTGTCCTAATTCAGCTTCTGAGTTTGGGCTAAAGTCCTAGAAATTTTTTTAAAAATTAAAAACTAAAAATAGCGAGATTTCTAAGCAAGGCTTAATAACTCAAGAAGCTCACCTCTGCTAATTATTGATGCAGTGCTTAGATAAACATCTCTTTCTTGTAGAAAAACAGCCTTGTCCCACTTGCCTGGAAAAGTTATTCCTTCTTCCACTCTCTGTAAATAACATCTTTCAGGGCTTCCTTTGCCTGAAGTTGCATTGAAATGAGCACTGATAATAGGAGTCTGTTTCTGCCTTGGTTGCTCTTCCCTCAAGCTTTAAAAAACTTGCTTTTCTTGGTATTGCAAGATGTGAGGTTCCCTGCTATACAATGTGTCTTGCCAAGATTCAGGAGGCACTACTGATCTTTAGAGTAATGATCTGCAGGTTGGTGCTAATCACACAGGCCAAATTTGCAACAGTACTTGTCAGCTACCTCAGTATCTATCCAGCATGGTGCCAGCCCTGTCTCTCTGTCCTTCTGATCTGGATGCTTGTGCAATGGGCAGAGCTGAAGGCTGAACTATTGAATCTGCCTTTGAGTGAACTATGGTTAACACAGGTTAAACATGTTGAGCTGGGTATAGCTCAGTTAAAAACCCAATGGGCTAAAAGGATGGAGACGGGGAGCAGAACAGACAAGTTCTACCACCATGCTCCTCAAAGAAGTCCCTAGAGTGGTACTAAGCAGAGGAGCTGTGAGATTAAAATTCAGCACTCCTGCTATCACACAGGAATGGCTGTAGTGCAATTAGTGGATGTGTAATGTGAAGAATGTTAGCAAGTGGGCTTGACTCACCTGGGGGTTGTTAATTTACATCAGTGCCTACCCCCTTTCACAAAAAGTACAAGCTTCTTTTTTCTTGCTTACATCTACTCATGTGGGACATACTCTTTCAATCAAGATTTAAATGAAGTTGGTATATTTCAATATGCCCATGCTATTTCAGAAAATGCTCTGAAATGGTGTTCTCTGTGAATGCTTCTGAAGAGAGATGCTTCATAGAATTTAGTGTATTAAACCCAAAACAGATAAAATCCTTCTTGTTTTAGGTTAGGAAATATGTATGAAGCTTTGATACAGAGTCTCTCAGCAAGCACAACTAAGGGAAGGTGATTTTATGGAAAGTTCCAGTCTGGAGAAAAAGTCTCATCAGTAAGTGTTTTTAGTGATTCTGTTACTTGTAATGAACTTGTAGAAAGGAATACACCTGTTATAGGCAGAATCCTCCCAGCACGCTTGGATGGCTTGATATTGGGAAACTCATGGGTCACAGCAACATTAGGCAAATTTGTTTAATCATTTACTTGGAGAGCTTCAAATATCAATACTTACCCAGGGGGTTCCTGGTATTCTAAAAACCTGGATTTCTCCATGTTTACTTGGAAACTACTGATATCCTGACAGTTTGATGTAGTCCTCTGGAAGAACTTTGATTTTTTAAAAACACCTGGAATATTTTAGAAAAAAAATAAAATAACTTCTAGAAGAGGACACCTGTTCTCCTGGAGGGCTGTCATAACAGTGAGCTCTTCCACCAGAATTTACAACATCTGCACAATCTCCAGCTTTAAATTACTTTGGCCATCCTTTGCTCAGTAAAGCAAGTTGCTATTTCTAGGCCTGTCTGTCAAGTGAAGGAGTTGTGAACTGGGATTCAGTTTGCCCAGTATCAGACAGACTGGCAGCACCAGAACCTGAGTTTGAGTCTAGGTATTTCTAGCTCCATGTCCCAAAAATTTATAGTCTACAAGCCCGGAACATTTTCTTCACACTTGGTAGTTTCAGTAATCACTGCTCAGGTCTAATGAGAAGGTAGACACTTGCATTTTTGCTTTATCTGGCTGCTAGGCCTGTCTCAATACAAACAAGTTACACAGGCAGCCGGACTTACAAGGAATGCTGAACAAAAGCCAGGGTTGTTTTAATTTAAAGAAGAGGTAACTTGGGGGTCATACGATCCTTGTTCATGTAATTACAGGAGTGCTTCAGGAGAGAAAGTTATAATCTGTTCTCTATGGTGGATAAGATAAATGCAGCTGGTTGAAATTACAGGAAGGGAAATTTAGATTAGATGTTTTCCACTTGTTAAGATAGTGACACATTTGAAAAGATTACATGGGAGAAAGAAGGATATCCAGGCCCAGAAATAATAGGGATGGTTAAAATGGTGTTCATGCATTCACACAGCTGGTATGGGCTAGATTAGCAAGTTTATCCTGTGAAATATGGACTACAGGGTAACAGTCCATGAGACGTACATGGTCCATGAGCATGCAAGGGCAATGGGAAAACAATCTAAAGATACTCCTCAGTCTGTACCTAGTCCCCTACCTCTGCTCCCTACTCTGAGGCATTATTTGACATTTTGGGAGCAAAAACACCATTTTGTAAAACCTTGGTCAACACTTTGACCAAAGTCTAAGTAATTTACCCATATGTTGCCATCCCTGCTAATCACCGTCAGATCCTGTAATGCTTAGTGGCTTGTAGCCCTTTCTTTCTTAAAGAAAGTTGTAAAATTTTCAAACTACTTGACTTTCCAGGTTCGCCTCATACATCTTGTCTAAGATAATGTCAGTTTCTGTGAGAAAGTAACTTATATTGATACCTGAAGATTTTTACAGTGGTTTGATAACAGGCAGCTACTGCCAAGAGCCAGTCCTTTTTCTTTGAGCTTTCTACATTTTGAGTGACTACAAAACAATCAATGTGCTTCAAGATTAAACATTGCAATGCAGCTCTGCCCTCTATATGCCATGAATAATTTCTTGCTGGGATCAATGCAGACTCTGAGAAGGGTGAACAAGAATGAATGCCGTTCCATAATTTAGCTCTGCTGATCTTTTCATTATTGTTTCTCTGTCTATGATATTGGGGCAGCAACTTGGGTTCACCAAAGAGCTGCCCTTTGGTAACCAGGAGCTCTTCCCTCTGCTAGCAAAGAGAATGAAGTTAGAGCTGGAAGGATTTAAAGGGGACAAATTGTGTTGTTTGTGTTGAATCACCAAACGATAGCCTTGTTGGCTTGCTGGCAGGGCACATGTGTCACAAGGAACTTCTGCCAATGGTAACAAGGAGTACAACATTTTGTGAAGTCTCTCTTCCTACAGATTCACACATTTGGGCATATCTCCTGCACTTGTGTCAGTATTTCCCATCTCCCATTTTGTCCTGCTGGATACCTTTGGCAGGGAAAAAAAAAATGCCTAGATTAGTGAATCTATGGCCCATGCTGACTGGTGCCCAAAGAGATGTACTTCTCCCTGTCTTTGCTTGGAACAAGCATAAACAAAGTGCTGATTTCCATTAAATTAATTTTCCCTGAGACCTTTATCCTACATTTGTTTGAAATTAGCTAACCAGTTCAAAAGATGTTATGGGAAGCAGACAGATGAACAAACAAGTAACAGGTAGCATAACCCCATAAGCTTTTGTTTTTCTCAGAAAACACATCTGAAACATGAATGATTTAATCAAATTGTTGTTGCCTGTATGTTGGTCAAGCTAGGCACTCAGGAAAAAACCTGCACCTCAAAAACCATGGAGGACAAATCCAGCAGACTCTTTGGGGGAGCACACACTATATGAATACGTTTATATTTTAATATTTATAGTATTTGTTTTTGTATTTTTGATTAATATAAATTCCCTGTCCAGGCTGGATTGTGGTTCAGTGTTCAGCAGTGCTCTCAGTACAGCTTCAGCAGACTGTGGGCAAAGGAGATGAAGACACGCATGTGACTGAAGGGCAGGACTGGGTGCAGAAGGACTGGGATTGTTCCCATCTGTGATGTTGCCTTCTTTTGGGACTAGAGGGAGAAGCTAAGGCAGTGGGTATCAGGATATGGCAAGAGAGGAACCACAGAGCCTCAGTACCAAGTATTTTCTTCCAGGTCACCTTTATTAACTTCCTTGTCATGTGATTCATTGACATTTTAGAAGCTGAACTTCAACTTCTAAAAAATACCACTTAGATTAAATTGTGAGCTTTTTGGGTAAGGAGCAATGCTAGCAAGCATTGTCCACATTTTGTTCTCTCTCACAGAGTACACAGTACTTGCAATTAATAGTTTTGGGTGTACTGCACTGTACTTTCTTTACTGCAACATACTCTAGTCTTTGAAAGCATTCCACTGTGTTCCTCTTCAGGATGGCTTTCGTGCTCCAGTGCACTCCAAGCATGAGTTTTCCCCATAGTTGTCCAGTCCATCACTGCAATCACATTTGAAATACATAGTACCATTTCCTAAAGATTATTCCAGTCCATAAAGGGAGTTTTTGACTGGTGATTTGTCTTGTTTTAGAGAAGACCTTCGTGGCTTGAGATCTTCATGGCTAAGTTTTAGGTAGAGTTGTGTTATGTGTATACTATAATCTGCTAGATCTTCTAGGGCTCTGATCTATAGGAAAACCCATGTTTGTGATGGCTGTTAAGGCAGACTGTATCCTTCTGTTCACTTCCACTACCTTCCTCTACTGGATCTGCAGACACATACTTTCACCAGATTAAAATGCTGGAGTCTATGCTCAGCCCCTGACAAGTCCTGTAAAGTAGTTCTTGGGTTCCAGAGATCTTCTGGCTTTACTAATTTAAAATACACCTTTCTAAAGAGTATAAAAAGACCTTCAACAGCCTTTTTTTGCCAGGTTACCTCAGTGCACATTCCACAATGAGTCTTTCCATGTATTTGAATGTTTCATATGCAGAAGAAACCCTCGGTAAGGTATTTGCAAATCCTCAGGCTGCATCAAGTGCAGCTCTATGGCTTGAGGTCCATAGCCTCAATACAAAGATTACCTTTGTGATGTACATGTTCCATTCAAAAAATGCATTCCCTGCAGGAAATGCAGGGAGAATGCAGGAAATGCAAAAAGGATTCCTGTCATGCCACCAGATGATTTGGTAGTTGTGTGTCTTCATAAGCTTGCAGTATTTGTTTTCTTTACAGATCAAAGCCATTATTTAAGTAAGTTACTTTAGCAATAATCACATTCCCATAATGGGACGTAGAAGGATTTTCCATTGTACTCTTGGCTTTTACTAACATCCAGTGCAAATCTATTTGCTTTTCATGGGTGTCTAAAGAACTGCTGAATGAGTTCTTTGGAAGAGCTGAACCTTTATATTTTACCTACAGAAAAGAGTGATCTTCTCTTGGTATAAAAGGAGACACTAACACTTTTACAAATACTGACTTGCAAAGAGAGGCAAAAATCTTCCATCCAATTCAGAAAGGCCCCTCAAACTCAAGGTGTAAGTGAGGTTTATTAATCTCAGCTCATTGATTGAAAGGTTTTCCACATTCAAGAAGGGGAATGGAGGAACAAACCTGAGTGCCTCAGGAATATCATTCTATTATTTTTCCATCCAGTTCCAACAAGCCCAGGCAGCCTGGTGAAATTCAGGCCCTCCTTGACGTCTCATTCCACTGAGCTACTGAGCTCACTCTGGAGGCAGCTGGACTGGCTAGCTATTTTGTGGCCACTTCAAATGTAGTAGATGCATTCAACACAGTTCTTGACTAGCTAAAAATGTGAATGTGAATCTGAGATCTTTGGATCCTGGATTTGTAAACTAGTGGTGTGTCTGTCTAATTTCATGAATGTGACTACCTACAGTGGGACTGAACCACTTGTTCAGTAGGGACTGAGAGGTGCCTGGCTGAGAGGCATTTGGTTTATTGCCATGCAAGGAGCAGCACTTTCATAGAGTGTAACACTTCCTTGCATCTGTGGTTTGATCAGGTTGTTTAACTTCTCTGCCTCAGTTGTTTCATGTGAGAAGTCAGATCTCTAGAACTAGCATTTTTGACAAGTGGTGTAGGAGGATTAATTCAAGAGTGTGCACCTTGGACATCAGACAAACCTACTGGTATGAAAAACTATAATTACGATTGCTTGTCCTGCGCTTGAAAACATTTGCATGCAGCCTTATCCTGTGCTCAGTTGACTGTTTGCCACTAGTACTTAAAGCAGTGAAGGTTGAATATGCCCAGTAGAATTGTAATCAGACTAAAAATTTACTTTTAAGACAGCCATTGAAAGTCCAAAGTTTGGGAAGAACCAAATGAGACTCCAAAGGCCAAAGCAAGCAGTGATAGCTTTCCACTGACTCCAGAAGGCTTTGAATGAAGTTTGTATCTCCCACAACTGTCTCAGATAGTTATTGCTTCTTCACCATCCATATTTCTTCATCTTCTGCTTTTCTCAGAAAACAGAAATCCAGCAAGTTTTTCAAGCCAGAAGAGACTATTTCTGACATCAAGGAAAGGGAAGCAAACAGCATGTTCTTCTGTACCTAGCTATCAAAATCTAGCATTCTAATTAAAAATATATAAATGGAAAAAAATTGTGAAGGATTGGAACACATACTTGTGGAACTGAGCAGTTTTTTTCCCTTGGGCTGATTTTGGAGTTGGATTTGATCTTGATACAATTAGGGAGCTGTAAAGCTGGCTTGATGGAATTGTAAGAAGTCAATATCGCAGAAGCTTTTGGAAACAAAATAAATAAGGATTTTTGGATTTGAGGAAGTCAGGAGCAGCACATCTGTTCCATCTGCAGGTGCTGGATCTGTATAGTTATGGTGATTGATAGGGACTGATAAATGACAGGCAAGGCCTACCAACAGATAAAACCTACTTTGGAGGAAATTGAATTTCCATGCTAAAGTATTGCATTGTCCATTTCACGCCTTCTGCATTCCTGGTGAGGATTTTCTGGAAATAAGGGGAAGGAAGAGATGGATGCTGTATAGCAGCTACTCTGGCTTTCAGTACAGGCATCTGGGGTGCAGAGGCAGACACAGGCAATGGTGAAAGCTAATGCTACGGCCTATAACACAGGAGCAGGTGAGAGCTGCTTTATCCAGTTGCTGATGGAAGAGTAAAGCTGAGGCAAAGAGTAGGGGGAGCAAAGGTGATAAAAGCAATTAATTTGAGGGGAAAAAAGGTATAAAAAAAAGTTGACATGCAAAATGATGCTCCTTAGCTAGAGCATTCTGTTTACAAAGGGTGTGCTTTTAAACGGGGCATTTGGCACAACTGCAAAATGGTAGGAATGAATGAGTAGGTGGGTAAGAACTTCCTATATCTTTCCTGCTGCTTCAAGTAATATGAAATGTCAAGTTTGTGCCCCCATCTCATTGATGAAGTGTTGGCTCCAAGCCATGGGCAGGGTTGATAAGGTAAATGATTGCTAAGGAGGTGGGGAGTGTGAGTGTTGGGATGTAGGACAGTGACTCTTCACCAACAGGGCAGCAGCACTACAGAGCAGGAGAGCAGGGGGACTGAGAGCTCCAGTGCTGAGGTATAGGTTTGAATGCTGTAGGAAACCAGAGCTGGAGGAGCAAGAGATGGAGCTTGGTTGTGAGGAAATATGGTGGTATAGGAGACAGTGGGCATTTAGAGGATGCATGCTGACATTGATTTTTGGAGAGGGAAGAGACAGAGATGAAAAGTTTGAAAGGAGGTCTGGTGTACAACTATGGAGAAGAGCAAGAAACTGTAGAAGATTTAAATGAGAAGAGAGGACGTGAGTCTTCCCCGGTAGCTATTTTTCCATCCACATATTCAGTGTGTGGTGCCAGGCATACACTCCCTGTCTCTTGATGCAAAGCTATGCCTTCCTTCTTGCTGTGTTCTCCCAGGCATCTCAGGGTGATTGCTCTTCTAAGGCTTTCCATCCCTTCATATGACCCTTCCAGGCTGATATTAACCCAGTAGGCTGTGCAGCAGCCTTGTGTGGCAGGCTGCCCCAAGAAGCCACAGAAAGACACTAAAGAAGAAAACACTATACTCCCCCATGCTTGGTGATACAGCCCATCACACAGCAGACCACGGCTGTTACCATGGTGCTGCATCGCAAGAGTGGCTGTCTCTGGTGTCACACTCTGGCTGACATGTGATACTTCTGTTTCTGAGTCTTTTACAGTTTGGCTCCTGTCCTCTGCTGTGGGAATGAATGGTGTTTTCCCTTGTTTAGAAAATCTGCTGAGAGATCTGCCAGCTGAGGCCTTCCAGTTCTGACCAAAGCCAATAATGAACTATTCACACTGGCTAGGCTCACTCTGTCCCAGTGAAATGGGCCTGTCCCCATTTAACTTTCCACCTGTCATTTGTGATGTGTGCTAGCTGCCGGGGTAGAGCTGGGGAAGGATGTGCCCATCCATTTCCAGCTCTTTGCTGTCAACACCCATTGCAGATTTGTTTAAGCAGAGGAAGCGATCTTATTAGTAGTTTTCTTCAGAGCAATGTTGTTTGTGTTTTTGACTGGAGCATTTCAGCCAGACGCTGCTGTATGAACATGCCAGAGTTACAGGCCATAATTATCTCATTTTGGGGAGGAGAGTGGGTTGTTATGCTTTACATTTTCCCAGCTCTGAAGGCTGCTTGTTGTATGTCAGTGCTACACACAATTGTAGTTGCAGCAGTCCTTCTCTGACTCAGGTTTTCCAGGTGCTGATAGTCCTGTAAAAAGCTGCTATCAAACCTACCAAAAAAAGGCCATTGAATAAATATTCTTTTCTCCTCATGTCTCACTGGCTTTGTATCTAATGTACAGTCTCAGTCCTCTGAACCATCTGTAGCAGGATAAAAAAGACACTCATGAAAAAGGGAAAATTGTACAGGAGACTCAGCAGGAATATGCCAGTGTCTAAGAAAGCCAAAACCACAAAGCCACCATATCTTGGCTTGAAATGTATGCTTCCCTTGATAATAGCATACCATACAGTTACAGTATTTGGCATCTCCTTTTGGAGGTCAAGACGAGAAAGATTTCTGTGTGACTGGCTAAGGCTTTCAATAGAAAGAATAATGCTCTGTAGAATCACATATATTGTTGAGAAGGATAAAAGACTACCTGGACCATTTCTCTTCTGCTCAAATACCTTATCTCCTCACCTGTGTGTTTGAATGTGTTTTTGAACACCGCTGCTGATATTTATGCAAAACATTCTTTTTTTTGGCAGCTGATAATCTAGATGTGCTACTTTGCTAATAAATCCATCTGGTGATGAAATGCATGTACAAACTAGGGATGGGAGAAGGAATCAGTGAGTTTAGGGCAGGTGGGTTCTAAGTGGACGACTCCTAAGAGTAGCCATGCTTAGGCAGAGGTTTTTCACTTATTTTGAGATGGCTTGTGATAATCTGATTCAATAGATGAATATAAGGTTCAGTGCTTCAGCCTGAGAAAGAAAGGTGTCTCTTTCCTTATATGATTCTTGTGCTTTTCTACTAGGCACTGTGTCCTCTGGGAAAGAGCTGGAGGAGATGTGCATACCAGATTGACTTGTTGGGCTGATGATTCTGGTATGATGCATGCTCTGTAATACAAGGCAGTGTGTCCTTGTTAAGCTAGGGCAGAGTTAATTTCCTCTCAGTAGCTGTAACAGCTACTGTAAATTTTTGATAAAGTGTGAGAATGGTGTTGATAACACACTGATGGTTTGGTATTTTGCCAAGTTGTGGTTATCCTAAGTCAAAGACTATTTTTCCCTTGTCTCACGCTCTGCCAGGGAGGCAGTAAGCAGATGAAAGTGGGAGGGAGCATGGCCGGGACAGGTGACCCGAGCTGACCAAAGGGATGTCCCACACACAGAGCGTCATGCCCGGTATATGAACTGGAGGAGTTACCTGGAAGGGCGGATGATCTGGTTTCAGGAAGGGGAGGTCTGCCTCAGTCAGTGGGTGGTGAGCAAGTGCATTGTACATTACTTGTTTCTTTTTTATTATCATTGTTTTTATTTACCGTTATTATTTTATTTCATTTTCTTTTTATTATTAAACTGTTCTTATCTCAACATACAAGCTTTACTTTGATTCTCCTCCCCATTCCACAGAGGTGAGGGAGGAGAGGGGATGAGGCAGAGCTAGCAGCTCCATGGTGCTTAATTTCCATCTGGGCTTAAACCATGACACCGTGAAAGAACCCTTCCCTCATATTCTCCCAAGGCCAAATCTATTGTTGCCATATGGATGACATTGCAAAGAAATCAAAACGTGATTCTGTTCTTTACCCTTCATGTGGCAAGTTGGGGCAAGGGAAAGAATCTTGGTGATTTGATCCCTAGAAACCTCCAACTAGTGATCTAATGTGGCAAAGATCCAGAAAGACAAACAACACCGATCTCCTGGAACTTGGCTGAAACTTCCTTTTCCTTGCCTTCACTGTTGGTGAAATTCCTGGCCTCTTGCTTGCCTGTCAGGAACAGGAGGGAGGGCTTTCCCCCATCCAAAGAGAAGTGCTGGAGAGCAGCAGGAGCAGGACTTGCTAGGGCTTAGCAGCCCAGGAGCAACTGCCTATTTCTCTGTCACTTTTGGAGATGCTTGGGAAGAACATGGCCAACATCAGTCTGGTTGGAACCCTTCCTCATGGTCTTCACTCTGGCAAACTTTTAGTAGGGCCCCTAAGTTACACCATGATTGCTGCATTGGGCTACCACTTTTGGAGGGTGTTGGCAAAGAAAAGATTTAATGACCTGTCTGTGCTGTGGGCTCATTAGTTCCACACAAACATCCAGGAGCTGTGGCTGTTTGTTGGGGAGGGGATGGCAACCTGTTTAGAAGGTTGCACCCCCTACAGATGGGCTGATTTCAGGACCCTGCAGCCCCTTCTAAAGAGAAGGCCAAAGTGACAGATTTGCTAGACAAGGGGAAGAGCAAGGGTTAAGATTAAGAGAGGATGTGACAACAGACACCCATGAGGTAACCTTCCAAAGTAGGGATATTCAGCAGGATTTTCTGTGTTCTTCAGTTTGACTTGGGCTGATAAGATTTCTAAAGACTCACTCAAGCAGGGTGAAGTCCTGGTGCTGTCAAGTCCCCAGTTTTGGAAATAAATATAAAATTAGAGATCCCCACACTGATGGAAAGAATAACAAATTTGAGATAGCCCATCAAATGGTCTATTTCTGGCCAGTTACAGGGCTCCCTGGGCAGGGAATGTTGGTCATTTCCTTTCCTCCCAATGAACATGTCAGATGGAGGAGGGAGTGAAGTGAAATATCTGGATTGTTTCCTGGCCATAGCAAGACTCTAGAGAATTGTCCATGAGTGAAGGAGCAGGAAAAGAGTCAGTTAACCCATAAAAGGGAAGTTTCCAGGAGCTTCGGGTATGAGGCCAAACAAACTTGACAACCTGTGAGGAAAAAGGCAAGTGAAAAATGGTGATACTGTCGTGGCTTGCAGCATACACCTCCTCACAGTGAAGCCAGCTAACTAGCCAGTGTGTTCATTGACCCATTCCATGCTGTAGCTGTTACCCTGGGCCTTACTATAATGATTTACACATGACTCTTTTAAAGAAGTAATAGGAAGGTTGCCATCTTTACACATGCCCAGTTTTTCTTGCTCTGCACCTCACCTCCAAGTTTGCTGTTCCCCTTGTGCTGTTGCAGCTTCTTTTCCACCCTTAATTCAGAAAAAATTGGTTGTGATGACAGCTATGTTTTTCTGAGTAAAATGGGAAAAAAAAATGTTTTCCCAGCTGTGTCCAGAAAATACAGACACACAAGGAAAATCCAATAAATAATTAACTCAGTCTTTCCATCTGTAGATAGTAGTATTTCTGGTTAGGATTTTAGAATGATACTATTTTTTATATCACCAGCCTTCTTCTCCCTCAAGACAAAAGAGAGTCTCTTTGATTTGAAATGCAATGTCCTGAGAAATTTTCTGATGAGTACCTGGATTGCTTTTCTGCCTTTTGAATAAGGAAAGATTATTTGGAAGTGAGTTTCCCGTACTACTTCCCTGTGAGAGGAGAATAATGAGCAAGACAGCAACTTTATTGGCAAAAAAATCACAGTTTATGCATTGGTTACTCTTTGCAGAACACTGATTTTAATACACTCCTTTTTTTCTTTTTTTCTTTTTTTTTTTTCTTCATTATGGGGTGGTATAGTGAGGTAGGGTATTTTCAGCTGTGAATTTTTGTCCCAGACAATTAAGTTTGTCTAAGAAAGTGGAGGGAAGAGACTGGTGCCATCTGGCTGGCACAGACACTGACACAGCAATGCTCAATCCATGCGTCCAGCTAGGTGCTGCCCTGCTGAAAGAAAGCACTCTATGACCTCTGTGTTGTTACCAGAAGCAGGTTTGACCCATGTGTTATAGTCAGAAAAACAGGTTTGGTTTGCTGCCTGCTCCCTCTCTGGGGGTCAAGTGTGGGCTTCCTTGACAAGCACACCTTGGCAGCCCTTGACACCGACTGTCTTACCCATTTTCCTGTTTACTGACCTCTTGTTTTCTACTCAAGACTCTTTGCAAACAAGCAGTCCACAATACTACTATTTTGCCCTGGGTACCAGTTTTGCTACCTGGCATACCCAAACTTGATATTTTCAATACCATGAGTTGGGCAATCTCAGCTGATGAGCACTGTTGGCCTTGCAAGGCTCCACTCCCCAAATACCCCCATCAACTGCCTTTGCAGTTTGGCCACTTCTCACACAAATCCCCTTTATCCAAGCTGCAGGATCCAGCTGTCCCTCGTGGTGCTTTCACACTTCTGTTTGCTGCAGCCAGCTTCTAAGATTGTCTCCCATTTCCTGTGTCCTGCTCAACCTCAGCCCAGCATCCATACATGTCACCTGCCCAGTGTTGGCTCCCTGCTCCCCATCACTGCCCATGGCTGGGGAATATAGACCAGCTTAGCCACTGGATAGATGGACTTGACTGTTTGCCATCTTCTGAGGTTTTGGCGTTTCTAAAATTTTCTGTTTAGGTTGTGTAAAAATGCTGTATGCTCACAACTAAATTCTTTAACAATTAAAGAGTGCTCTCTAACTGTGATATGTAGTTCATAACTAGTTGCCAGGTTTTGTGTCAGTTTTTTGTGACTTTTATTTTTGAAAATATAACTACCTGGAAATACTTATCAAGTGTTTGGACAAAAAATACAGATTTCCTTCATAAATGTGCTAACCCTTCCACATTTCTCTGTTGATTGCCCATTGACTGAAATGTTTTAGGATTTAATATGGCCCTTCCACAGAAAACAATGATCAGTGGTGTAAGAAACAACACTTTGTTCCAATTTCAGGACTCCATCACCCTCTTTCATAGTGAAGCTAACCAAGAGCTAGATGCCCACATAGGAGAAGCTTGCAGGACCATCCTGCCCCAGGCTGGCAAATGCTCTCCTTTCCCAGACCTTTGGCACAGAGCATAATCATGGCTGCCTAAATGTCTGTGTGACTCAGGCCAGATGCCTGGATCAGAGAGAAAAGGTCAATTTTTTCTCAACACAAATAGGTGGGAAAAGCTGCAAACTGAAGTGCAATGAATGCATCAGCCACCTAGGTGCCCAGGGCAGAGGTGTGTGTCTTGCAAGGAACATCACCAGTCCCTCACTCCAGCCCTGCTTTTGCTCCCAGATGCCTCCTGGCCAGCAGTCGCATGACCTCAGCCTGTCAGGGAAGAGGCAGGCAGAGTGCATCAACTCCTCAGAGACCCAGGCACTGGGTGGTTTCTTTTTCCACTGCATTAGCCATCTCAGATGTGGCACAGATGGGGAATCTGCAGCCTGCGCGCCCACACCGGCTCCCAGGGCCCCCAGAGTGTCTGACAGATGGGACAAAAGCCTGGCAGGGCCAAAACATGTTTGGCATCACAGCTGTGGCTGGGGGGAGTGGGGTGAAGCCCTTCAGCACATCATCCAGCCCTTCCAGCACAATTCAGCCACAGACAACGGGCACGGAGGAGCTGCATCACAGGGACCTCTTTGGGACCTGTGCCAGCTGTTTCAGGGATGGAAAGACAGGTTTTCACCCACCTGTTCCCAAAGGACAGAAACTACTGGATTGGAGTGCTGCTGAGCAGGGCAGGGGGCAGGTTGTGTGCTGCTCCTGGGATGGATGGTTAAAGACAACCTGCGATGCTGGGAAGCAGGCAAGAGGCTTAGGGAGAGGGGAAGTTATAGGGAAAGAGCAGAATGCTTTCTGAAATACAGTGTACACCACTGGCACCCAGATTACAGAGGTGGTGCAGTCTGCTGCTGGGTGATGTGGGTATAAAGTAGGAGCACTACTGTTTGGGTAAACGTGGAGCTGGAAGTGGTGAGAAATAGTGGGTCCAGTCTAGGAGAAGAGTGTGAGCTCCATATGCCACAGCCCTGTTGGGGAGAATATGGGGAGGTGCTGCTGGATGGAGTCTCCAGACAGGTTGGAAGAACCCAGAGATGGTGCTGGTACCCCGTCTTATTGCCAAACAGGGAAAGCTTTAGGCCAGGGTCCTTCAAGCATTATGCCTGGACATACTTTCATCCTGCTGGAAACAGATATTTTTCCCCATGGGGCTGAAGAAAGGCTGAGATCCCAGTGCTGGCAGTGCTGGCAGGGAGGGTGGCTCTGGCACTGAGCTGCGAGGCCAGTAGGGAGCAAGGCAAGGCTGGGTTGTCTCCTCAGCCACAGAGGTGCTGCTCTGTCTGGGTGTGGTGCACTTATGTCAGTGACTTCATGGTGATGCACTTCTACCACCAGCACTGTCCAAAGCCTTTCAGAAGAGCACAGCATTAGAGAACAGCCTTGCCTACCTCCCAACACACAGGTTTTTTTACCCATGCTTGGAATGAAGCAAACATAGTGCGTTCAGTGACTCCTGGTCCTCAGAGATCATTCCAGAAAGCTTATCCTCAAGTTTGAGAAGTTTTTAGCTGCCGCTGAACAAAACACAGATATACTGAACTTACAGAAACTGACATCCTTCTTTATGCAGTCTGCTAGCGACTTGTGCAGTTAACTCCTCTAAATGGGCTAATGAGATTTTGGGGGTATTTTCTAAAGCACAGCTTTTGACAGGGAAACCTCACTTTTACTTAAGAGAACAAGGCTCAGAGGTCCTAGTTAGAGAAATTCCAATGATGTGGCTGAGTGCTATATAACCTGACGATGCAAGAGAGCTTTCAGCGAACTGTGAAAAAAACAAAAGTGGAAAATCAGTTTCAAGTGTTCAGATGGGGTTACTCTGAAGACATCTGCGCTCTTCTGCTTTTTGAAGTCGGACTCCGAGGGAAAGCCCCAGGGCTGGAAAAGCCTTCTGCTTTTTCTTTTTTCCTTTTTTTTTTCCATTTTTTTCCCCCCCAACAACTGCGAGCCGCACTGAGGGGATTTAAGAGCAGAGTACGTCACGTCCCAGCTCCCGCGGGCTTTGGACGTGTTCCTGCCCANTTTTCTTTTTCCTTTCCTCTCTCTTTCATTTTTCTTCTTTCTGTTTTCTTTTTGTTACCTTTTCTCTTTTCCTTCTTCCTTTATCCCTTTTCCTCTTTTCTTTTATTGTTTTTCTTTAACTTTTTTAGTTTCTTTTTCCATTTTTTTGAAACCGTTTTCACAGTGCCCTGAGGGAAAAAGCTCGGAGCCCTGTGCTCGTAACTGCTAGATCCCGGCAGACACCAGCTGCAGCAGGGAAGCTGCATTCAGGACTGGGACCCCGAGCCTGCATATCGTGCAGTTCGTTTTGCTTGTGTCTCCAAGTAACTTGTCTGTGTAACGCATCAGCACTGTTGCTGCACTGACAAGCTCTCTTAATCTAGGCAAATTCTTGAATTTTGAAAGAAGAAATTGAAACAGGACGTTATCAGAAAAGTCAGCGTTTGGCTGAGTAGTAGCATTGCACTTTAAGGGCAAGAGTGGCGTTGAGATGATTTCACCAAAAGTGTAAAACTGTAGAATATGAAACTACGCAATCATGCTCCTTTGCAGTTGAGGTGCTATCTTCATCCTTGCTCCGGGAACTGGAGCTACACTTCTCAATGGGAACATAAACATACAGTTGTAATGAGTTTGAACTTCACACAAACCCACTGAAGTTTCTAGCTCCCAGAAAGGTGAGTATTTCTATGCTATAAACATCAATTACCTGTCTCCCACAGGGTCCAGTTTAGTACATTGTCAGGCTAAGCCACATGTACATGTTATTGAAATTATTTGGGTGTGTAATAAGTAACTGCAAGTACTATTAGTTTTGTAGCTTCAGTCACACTTAAATTTTGTCTGTGCATAGGGCCATTAACACAGAAAGTCAAATGCAGTGTTCGTAATGAAACTGGAGGTTGCACACCCAGTGTTTGAAGAAATTGTAATAGACTGCTGAGAGTCATCCAAGCCTTTCTGGTTTAGCTAGTAGAAAGAAGCCTCTTTCTACTCCAAATTCTTTTTCATCAGTCGTATCCTTAGTTGATGTGTTCCAGCAGATGTTACCAGTTTAATGCTCTCAGTGAATCTGTCCTAGCCCTGTTGATTTACACAGAGAGTTGGTTTTGGGGAACGCTTTAGATGGGAGAGAAGTGAGGTTAATCATGTAGGAGACCCTGTTCAAGTGATCTCATTCAATTAGAGCCTTGGTTCATTGGGGAGTGTAAGAACATCCTTTGTGGTAGTGATGATGTTAGAAATCCAAGAAAATTACATGGTGCTGTTTTCAAAACTTGAAACAAGCTTTGAAACAAAAACTAGGACCTCTTAATCCACACACAAAATTCTTGCACAACCGGCCTGTGTGAAAGTGGTTCTCCTGTGCTTAAGTGGATTGTTTGATTTACCATTTCCAATTTTCAATTTGATGTCTGTGCCACCAAAATGAGAAGGAGAAGAGCAGTGAGGATCTTAATGAACATGCTAGCGGCTTTTTTTTTTTTTTCAGCAAAGCTTCTTTACTGTTGCCAAGGTGCACAGCTGAAAAACATGGATGTTGTTTAGAGTACTTC
This sequence comes from Toxostoma redivivum, assembly GCA_013397375.1. NCBI lineage: Eukaryota > Metazoa > Chordata > Aves > Passeriformes > Mimidae > Toxostoma > Toxostoma redivivum. The sequence continues at coordinate 168,892 of VXBI01013413.1, read as the reverse complement.
CCCTCCCTGCCTCCACACCAACACAGTCCTTTCTATTCTTCCCAATCACACCAGGAAAGTCTGGCAATTGATTTTTCAGCTTTAATATAAGAGATGGTTTGATGTTTGATTCCTGTGGGCTGAAGAGGCAGGCTCTGTGCGGGAGTGCCATGGAGCATCTCTGCAGGCACTTGTCTCCATATGTGTGTTCTGAGACAAGTGCTGGGAGATTCAGTGTCGAGGCAGCACAAATTGTGCACCACACAAGGCCACCAGTGCTAAGGGTGCTTGGGCCATGGCTGATAAACTGTCTTTGTGCATGGTCAGTAGCTGATTGCTTGAAACCATCCCTGCTTCATGGAGAGACAGGCTGGCAGACCTGAGGGCTGGAGTGATTTTTCTCAGGCAAGAGCTTCTATGAGGCATGTGCTTCTCTTTGGAGAACCTCTGTTGGCTTGCAAGAATCCTGAGAGAGAGCAAGAGGCTGGGGTACTGCTAGGTGATGATTTAAAGGTAATTTAGAGGCACAATGGTAATTAAAAGGTAATTTAGCGCAATGTAGTTGCCTAGTGAAGGGAGCCCAAGAAAGGGAGGGAGGGAGGGTGTTGTGTCTGGAGAGTAAGATTAGGAGAGTGGGTCCCCAGGGTACTGGGGAACCATCTGCCAAACTGCTGTTCTTCAGCTGAAGCTGGACAAACCTGTGAACTGCTTCCAAAACTCAAAGATTGGGCTGTCAGAGTATGCTCCTCCAGATCAGCTCTGCGTTGGGAGTGCTGAGGTTCCCCAGGGTGCATCAGCTTTTAGAGTTGTTTGGTGTGAGTCTTGCTGAGGCTCACCCACCAAAGGTGGGAGTAATGTTCCTGGGCTCAGCAGGAACATATGCCACCCACCGTCCTTGAAGGGACATTTCCTTGCAAATGGTCCCTGAAGGAGAGTTGGCTTCTGGTAGAGCAGAGATTTCTCGATCTGCCTGTTCCACCCAGACCTGCTCTGTGGCCTGGGTGGTTCATTGCATCCTGGTGGGTTGTAAAATTGTGTGTGGCTCCTTCCCTCTGGAAGTTTGCCTGAGAAGAGGGATTTGTACTAGGGAGCTTCTCTGGACAGTCACTGTACAGCGAAGTGGGTCTGCAGATAAAGAAATATAGGTCTTGTGCAATTTTTGTCCTGAATTTCTGAATATCTTTCTGAATGGATTGATGCCCTCCAAACTCCATGATCACAGAGACTATTTCCAGTATTTACTTTCATGTTTGTAGTGATGTGAAATTGAGGGGGTGGGAGGGATATGTGCGTTAGAAATAATTTTCTTCTGTTAGATGAAAAAGCTTTTTGAGACTAGCTTAAAGTGTCTGCCTGGTACTTTCATTCTGGATGTAAGTGTTCCATTCCTCTCAGTAATGGCGTTGTTTGAAGTATTCCTCCTGGAGAATGTTTCCAGATACTTTCTCTGAGTGCAGCTCCTCCTTGCTCTGAGATGTTTCTTGCTGTTTTGGCACCTTCTGTTGGAGACCACAGACTCCTGTGATGCTAATGCATCCAGACATTTATTCTCTGCATTACAGAGATGAGCAAGGCAGGTTGTGGATGGTGCTTAAAAGCAGGGTGCGGTGAGAGCTAGCCCTCTGGGTGCGGGCTTGTTTGCTACAGGGTTGAATCAGGAGTCAGAGGAGCTCGGGTATTATCTAGCCCTTGAAGCCTGAATGGCTCCTGAATTGACTGTACTTCCTGGATGCTGTAAGTAAAAAAACCTGTTTGGGCACTGGATCAGGCTGTCCGTCAGGGATCAAGCTGTCCATCAGAATATGAGCACTGCATTTCCATCTCCAATGAGTACCTCAGCCACCACTGATGGCTGTGGGAAGCGTGTGGTGTCTGCTGTGGCTTTCTTTGCTAACTGTGTAACGAGATTTTTTGTGTTGCAACTGCTGGGCTAAGCCAAAGGAAACCAGGCTGGAGCTGGCTTCTGAAGATGGCCTGCCAGGGCAGAAACACACTGGCCGCTACCACACTTGCCAAGAACATCATGTCATAGCCACAGCAACTTTTTTGCTGCCTGGTGAAAAGACTGTGTTTCACAGGACCAGGAGTCGGACTTGATGTTCATGATGGGTCCCTTCCAACTCAGTTTATTTTATGATTGTATGACTGAAAAGAGGCCCTTGTCTCGAAACTACGATGCAGTAGTTTGGGAGCAGTAAGAAAACACCCGAAATGGCATAGATTACATAATACAAGCCTCCCTTTTTGCAGAAGCAGTGAATGAGGCTTGCTTTCTCTTCTTGGCATGAAATGGCACAGTGGAAGAGGTGGCTTAAAGTGTACTCATTATTTTTTTACAACAGTTTTCAAATGGGAAGTGTCATTTGAGTAATAACTGCATCTCCCAGGCTGAATGAATGCCAAGTGTGATGGCAAGATGCACTTAGGCCTGGGATTTGTCTGCATGTCAGTGCTAACAAGAAGAATGCTTGCCAAGGAAGCCCTGTTCTCTAGAGGAAACAAATTACAGTACCAGCAAGTTCTGTTTGTCATCAGCTGTCTTGTCTGTGGACTTGCTGTGACTTAATGAGGAAAAAGAAGAGGTATTAACTCCTCACCAGTGGGACATGAGTGCCAGCTGGCCTATGTTATGCTGCCTGTGGGGGATGTAACATCTCTGATGTCTTCTGCCTTCTTGCCACAGCTGAAACTGCCTGTTGGCTCCTGACCACTTGCGGCTCCATAGCTGCCTGACAATGCTGCAGTCCTCAAGGCACATTTTCTTAGCAAGCAAATGGTCTTGCAGCAATAATTTCAGTCCCCCAGTGCCTGCACTTCAGGAGAAGTTTTTTGATGTGTATTCTCGTTTCTGCCTCAATTGTGCCAGAGATGAGATGGCTCAGATAAAACTTCAGTCAAATTTCTGTTCCAAAAAGCTTCTGTTTAATCTAGGTAAGAAAAAAACTGCTGAGGTGAAAGCTGTAAGATTAGTTTAAATATGTGATATGAAATAATCATGCAGAATTATTAAGCTATGTCTGAGTCAGGAGATACATACCCCTTTTTGCATACTCTGTTGCTGTGTTATAGTTCTACAGTTTGTGATTGCCACAGAGAAAATGCAGGTTTTTACACTTTTACAAATGTAAATTCTTCCACTGTAGAGTGGTCTGATGGTTGGATGTGGTGTGTTCTTTTGTTTATTGGTTTGTTTTTTGAGGTTTTTTTAACCATTCACTGAAATGGAATATTTTAATCACTTCGGGACACTATTTTAAACTATTTTTGTAATATTGCTTTGAAAAATGAAGATGAGCTCTCCCAATGCCCTGTCTTCCATCCATAAAAGCAGTGTATACTTAGCTGGACATAAAGAATGTACAGCACATGGCAAAGGATGCTGTCTCTAAATTTTCAAGGGACAGCAGATGTTGGCTAGGATTTTGGAAAGAATTTAGTTGCTTAAAGATACAGAACTAACTTCTGGTAGGCTCATGAGGCATTTAGGTATATTCAAATTTTAGCTTCCATGGAGTAGAAATCCATGTGGAGCAGACCTGTAGCCTGTCTAAACATTGTTCTGCCATCTGAGATGCCTAAAGACGATGGAAGCACACTACCTGCTGAAGAGAAGCAGTGTGTCAGTTTGCTAAATATACTGGTACAGATTGAACAAAAGCAGTAAATGCAAGATGTCTACTTACATGCATCTCTGGATTAAAGATGTAGTCTTTGCACAGTTTTTTTAAAATCACACCCCACCCCAATGCTCTTTTGCATAACTCGGTAAAAATACTTGTACTGTGGCTTTATAAAAGTTTTGGGTGTTCTTTATTATCTCTGTATGTTATGTCTAAGAACATGATGGTTCAGGCAGTGAGCTAAAGCCTTCTTTTCAGCGGGCTTCTTTTGATTCTTGCACATACCTTAGAAATAATGCATAGATATCCAGAGGTCCATACAGCATGCATCAAAAATCACTGACTTGACAAATACAAAATGCTGAGTGGCCTTTAATGGTAAAGTGTAATCATACAGACTTTGAATTAATATGCTGTTCACAGCCATGCAGTTACAGCTCAGACAGCATCAGCCTTTGCATAATAAAAGGCATTTATTTCTGTATAACAGCTGACTGCTTCTTAACAACTTAAACCAAACAACAAAGCAAATGTTTCTTTAAGGGGAGAAAAACTCAAGTGCAGGTCTAAAACAAGGTGACCAGACTGGAAACAAATTTTACCTGTTTGATACTGCTGCTAAGGCAGCAATATTTATTTGAGGTTTTTTGGTCACTGTTCCTAGGTTTTTTCCTAAGTAGCAAGTCTTTTGCTTCATTTCTGAACTGAGCCTCTCTTTAGATACTGAACTTCTGTGAAGTCTCCCTTTGCGCAGGGAGAGCAGCTTTGATAGTATCTGCACCCTTTCAGTTTTACTCTCTCCAGTCTGACTGCTTCCTGTGAGGCTGTTCATAGCAAACAAATCCTGTAGTGCTGGGACTAATGGCGTAGGAAGCCTGCAGTGCTTTTGTTGAATCCCTGGGGTAAGCTGTGAAATGTGTTGTGGTGAGGAGCTGTCTGAATGGTACCAAGCCTGAAGTCTGTCCAGGCCATGGCAGTGCCAAAGCCTGGTGAGCAGGTAATAGAGACTCACTGCACTGGTTTTGATTCAAGGCTGCTTTAGTCCATGAGCATGTATATGGTCATGGAAGTCATCAGATGCCCAGGAAGAGTTCAGCTTAGAGATTAACGTGATTTCTATATTGTTAGGGATTTGTATCCCTTGAGCTAGTTCACCCTCCTCAGGTACCTCACTATTTTGGTTTCTGTGACATTGCTTTCCAGGAAAGTTGGTGGTTTGAATACAAACTGTATGAGAAACCATGTCCTCTTTGGTGTGGTGCTGACTCCCAATACCTTCTTTTGTTTTCTTCTGGCTGTTTAATTAAAAAAAAGGTGCTGAATTACTGATTGATCTTTGCTTTTTTCAGACCACTTATCACTGCAAGCACCTCTGCCACATCTCTCAGTTGCCCTGTAGCTGAAAAGTCTTACATGACCCTCTCTAAAATCCCAACTTCTCTGCTGGAAGACAGCTGTAGGCAGTGCTCTCACACAAACCCGTTCTTTCTTCCCCACCTTCCGGCTTTCTGTGCATCTCCCTGCAACTCCTGATAGTTAGGAATTAGTTTAAAACCCTGGCTGAGATTTTTTTTCTCTTTCAAAACCTTGGCTAGCAGCTCCAGCTGAGATTAAACCATGCAAAGCTCCTGTTCTTTTGAATTTCAGTCTGTTTTACTAATGCTTTTATTCAGGAATTGCAAACAAGTGTATTAGTGTGGGGAAGTATCAAGGAAACACAAGTATGGTGTATGAGGTCACATGGAGTTAAACACTATGACCCTTGCTAGTGGTCTGAACTGTGAGCACCACACTCTTCCTGTGATGTTGGTCCACTAGGTTTCACCAGTTAGCAAGTTTATTTTAATGCCAGCTTTCTGCATTTAATCCTGTTAATTTGGAAATAATGCCGGCCAGGGGTTTTACGCACAGAAGCACAAATGGGATGGGACTGCTGTGGAACGCGCCTTGAGCTGCTTTATTATTTTTTCCTCCTAAGCATCAGTCTCATTACAAGGTTGGGACAGTGGGAAGATGCCAGCAACTCACGTCTTCAGCAACAGCCAGAGAACGTGATGTTACAACGCATTTTGAAAGTTTTTTGACCAATTACAAAAGCAAAAACATATTGACAGTAGTTCTATCCAACAACTATAAGTACACGTACCTTTAGTTAAAACAATGCTTGCTTATTTCAAATACAATACCTACTTGTAAGCCTTAAAATACAATGCACAGAGCTCCATTATTATGCTTAGACCTTCCTAATATCTTGCTAGATATACTTTTCTGCAGCTTAGAGAGTTACTCTAGCCAAACATTAATACACAGGCCATTGTTCTATTTGACCTTCCTTTCTACATTTCATGTAAGTTTTCTGCTGACATGTCTTATGCTTTCTGCTTAGCTCCAATTGCAGTTTGCTGTCTCTGAGGCCTGCTGTTTTGCAGCTTTCCCAAAACCCTCTGATTTTAAGGATTCCCACAAGGAAAGTGATTTTAAGACAAGCTCAACAGGCGTAGTCTTTTCAGAACAATTGGTAGGACCTGTCAAAAGCAGTGAAACTTGCTGAGCTCTTGACCATGCAGGGATGATGTGACAGCAGAGGCAGATGCAGGATTCTGCAAAGACTTGTCTATGACATTGCAACTTGCTGGAGAAGGTTTTAAAATCTGTGAGAACTTTCTATCCATCATTCTTGCTGAGAGCACTATATCAGGGTATTTGATAGGTTGTTGAGAGGCAATTGAGTTTTTTGCTGCTAGAGATATTGTTTGAAGCAATGAGAATGGAACAAGCACAGCCTGGGATTAGAAATGGTCCAGGTGCGGCTGTGAAGTTCTCCACAGTGGACTGTAATTTACAGGCATTCTTCAAGGCTTTTTCTGATTTCTTGCAATATGGCAGTGTTTCCCCAGTAGCCTCAATGAAAGCTCTAAAAGGTGCTACCAATGCTGGGGTTGTTGCCTGCTGTCAGGGAGCTGACATCCAGTGGTGGTATGCTGGGAGCTCTGGGAAACAGCTGTGCACATGTGGAAGCATGTAAAACTGAGGCTTCCTCTTGGTATGGCTGAGCAGTGCAGACATGCTTGAGGACACTTTCACCTCTCTGTCATAGCTAAAAGTTCTTCATGAATGGTTCTTAAGTCCCTTCCTGCTGATGTTTCCCCTTAGCATGAGTGGTCTCTTGCTGTCCAGAATTTTGGCTGACTCTTGCTCCCTGAAGACTCATGCTTGAGTGCCCATCCTGTTCTGCTTTTTCTCAAGCACTCTTTTCCCAGGTCTCCTCCAAGGAGTGAGTCTGTCTTAACAGCATCTGTCCTCTCAAGGAGTCTGAAAAATTCCAGACTGGAATTTGCCATTTAATTATCTGCTCCTTTGAATGCTTCCTCCTTGTCAGACATTTTCAAAGAAAATGTATGACCTTAAGTGTAAATGCTTCAGGAGGCATGGGTTCACACGGGTTCTTTGTGCTCAGACTGACCCATTCCTTGTCACAGCAGCTGTGGACAATATTATCCCTACCACTGAGACAGAGCCCAGCTCTCCTGTCAGCTCAGCTGAAAATGGTGGTGAGGTAGCAAGAGTTTGATACTCTTCAATTAAAGCTCTCTGACACATAGTTATGTGTTGTGATTTGAAACAAGTTAGGAGGAGATGTTCACCCCAAGACAGGATGAAAGCAAAAAAAAGGCCCCAAGATAAAACCAGTTTGTCCCAAATAAAGGTCCCAACCAGAACCTCAGTGAAAGTCAAAAGAGGATGCTTTGGTGCTTTTCTTCTGTGGAGAAAGGAGAACCATTTTCTTCAGCTTTTTATGACTCACTATACTTATCTAAAAACCACTGGGATTTTTGGAGGGTAGTTTGAGGGGAGCTCAGGAGTTGAAATGAAATTCATCCAGAGAGAGAAACTGTGCTTCAGGAAAGGCAGCACCCAGCTCACATCAGGAGCTAAAGACACCACTCAAGAGTGAATTGTGGGAACAGTTTCTCCTTGCAGATCCTGACCCCACTGCTCCATTTACACATCCAGACAGCAGAACAGAGGCAATGTGTGTGCTTCATTCTGGGATGATTTATCTGTCCTTGGCAGCTCCTGCTGGAGTAGCTGGAACCCTGTGGTCTTAGCATCCTGCTGCTGTTCAGTTCAGTGCTGAGACACAGATTCAGCAACTTCATTCCTGTGCTGGCCTGAAACCACCACAAGCACCATGGGCTTATCCTGAAGAATCTCTCTGCTCCCTAAAAATGAAACAGAAGGCCAGCAAGGTGGGACCTCCATTGACCCATGCCAGTGCCTTGTGTGATGTCAATAGGAACTGGTCCAGTGTGTTGGCAGGAAGTCTGAGGGATGAGAACTGCCAAGTGCAAACTAATGCAGCTTCACAAATGTTATCTGAAATGCACTGAGAGGCAAATGTAGCCTTCTAACTCTTGACCAAGAGCTATGACCTAGATAAGTAGGTTTGATCAAACATGTTCAAACAGGCAGAAGGCACTGTAAGACTGTTGCACAAATGGGTAGGAGCTTGCTGCCTCTCTGCCCAGAGCATCACTGGACTGAAAAATAATATGTATGTGGCTCATGAGAAATGTATGCACAGCTGGGCTGGTTTGAGGGGATTGGTGCTCTAAGCGTCACCCTCTCCAGCAGTGACAAAGATAAGGTGCATCAAAGGTGGTGGTTAAAGCCCTCTGAGGGAATCAATTATGAAAAGAGCTGACCTGGATGCAGATTTCTTTCCCCTTGAGCTGAGAGAGAAGGCTTAAGCAGGAGTTTTATATCCCTTTCAATCTTGCTCATATTTAATCTTTGCTAATGCAGCTTGAAAGCACCATGAATGTTTGTCCAGCCCATTTCTGGGCTCCTGGTTTCAGGGCCTTTTGACTTCTGCAAGGCTTGGGTGGTAGATTGAAAGAAGAAAAGGAGAGCCTCTTGTTGTCTCTTGATTTGGGCATTGGTAAAGCAGTTGTCTTAAAAACTAGCTCTGACCTCAGAGCAGCCTCTTACCTGCTCTTGCATTCTTTTTAAATATTTCTTGTTCAGATGAAATATGATAAACTTATCCTTAAGCCTGAATCTGGAGTTTCTTTATACATCCTTTTAGTGCTCTGACAACCTAAAGAGATGTTAAATACACCTGTTCCCCTACACAAGGCAGTATCTGTAATTCTCATCAGCAGTGTTGGGCATTTCTGAAAATCAAGTTACCCCTTTCAGATGCAAAGACTAAGATTTTGCAGCCTCTGTTTAGGCCTCTAACTCTGATAAATGATGCCCTATACACTGAAACCCCATTAATTAGACAATTTACTTGTGCCTGTTACTGGATGATGCAAAGGGTCATGTGAGCTGTAGTTTTCTTTGCTTTACAATAAGGTACAGGCAAATAGAGATTCTTGGAACATGTGTTTGCTGGCAGGGATGCTTAGTGCAGCACGTCTGTGAAATCTCAAAGAGCAAGGATGAGGGATGGAGAAGCAGTGTCCCAGAGGGGTATAGATCAGAAATTCCTTACTGCTCAGGAACTGAACTGTTATGTTCATTTTATTTTCCATTTCATTAATCTGTCACTGGGATTTGGCACCAGCTAGTTGTTAGCCATACCATCCCTTCACATCCATCTGAGTAGGCTGAATTTTTGTCTGGCTCTATAAGCTACTCCTGTCCAAACTGTTACAGAAAGAGCCTTCTCCTGTATGCTCTGGCTCCAGCTATTCCTTTTCTAGCCCTTCCTGCCTCCCTGCCAGTGAATGAATGCAGCCCTGTAAAGGAAGGACAGACATGCGGATTCCTTCCGAGCTCATTTTGTCATGCTTGTGATAGTCATCTTTGTGCTAGAAAGCCCTTTATTGGTTCCATCACACCTTTACCAAAGGATTGATTAGGCTGGTGTTAGCATGTGCATCAGTGTACTGGAAGCCCTAGTGCTGAGTAGTTGGATTAGTGAAGGGTAAATAAATTAGTCCAAGATTCTGGTGTAAGATCTGCTGTCGACTTAGGGCAGAGTGGTGTTGAACTAAATCTTGCAGAATTGGCACAGTGCAGAAAGGTAGGAGAAGAAATGGGTGTAAAAGGCCAGGAGAATCTGGAGCAAAATAGTTCTAGGGCATGGGGCAAGATAGCTATTTGTCAGTATCCTCTTGGAAGAAAATGTAATTGTTGGACAGATGGCCTAGGTGGAATATATGGATTTGTGATTCCATTCATCTCTGATTAATAGCCATGACTATGTGTTCCTGTGAATTACGTATCCCTGGTACTTTGAATTTCTGTTTGTAGCTGATGCTTATCCTGAGGTATTTGGTAGAAATGCATAGAAATTATTGTTGTCCTGGGGGACAGAATGTTCCTCTTAACTTTGTTTTTCAAAGAGTGTTTTTGTAAGCTAATGCTTTCACTAATGTAAACCATGCCATGGCTTGCTATGATACAACAACTGACTGCCTCATATGAATATAAAGGTTACTGAAGAATTTATAGAGTTAATGATTTAGTTTATCTGTCACTTCAAGCAGAAGAATTACACGCTCCATCTTGTCCAGCTGGGAAGAAACTTAATGCTGACTCTCTAAATAGTTTTTGTATAACAGTTTGTTGCTGATGTGTGCTTTATCTTAGAGATTTGTTTTGTCCCTACCTGTTCAGAAAAGTGTCTTGATCTTAATCCTGCAGCCTTTCTCTCTTCTGAGAAACCGGACCTTAACTCTGTCAAAGTATTTCTTACAAGAAGGAAGCAGTGGGAAGGTGCTGGTGGCACCTGGGTGGAACAAGTTGCTTAATCCATCTGTCAGTCCACCCCTCCAGGTGTTTCTCTGCTCACTGGGCTCACCACCCTTTGTCCCTCCCTGCCTCCTGGCCAGATAAGCAGGTTTGACTTGTGTGGTATGGTTGTAAAACCAAGCTGGGGTCTTGTCCTTATACAGACGGTGGTGGTCATGCATGGGCTGTCCAACAGGGATTGTTAGACTCCTACATATTTGCATACCTTATCCTTCTAACCTTTTTTAATCATCCTTGTTATAGTCCTTGCTTCTCACTTTCTACCCCACTCTCTTTTCAAAGAAACAGCCTGCCCCATTTCTGGTTTTCCCGTGGGTCCCAGTTTTATGACATACATACTCAAATTTGCTATTTCTGACACTATTCCCTTGATATTTTTAACTCTGACTGTATTATTGAGATAGATGGCCAGTGCTGCTGGCCTTTCAGTGGGTAAGCTGGCTAAAGAGTGGGTAAAGAGTGGTTGGGTGCTCTAACATCTCTGTAAGATCTTTGTTCATAATACTGAAATGTTTGAGTTCAATGACAGAGAGATGAGTCCTTCAAAAGCACTCTGAGTTGGCCCATGTCTGCTCTGGATGATCTTGGTGGTGACAGAGTGAAATGAATACTTTAAAAATGCTGCCTGAAGGGATTTCATGTTCCTTCTGCTGTTTTTTCACTAAAAGGTAGATAAGCTTTGTTTATTTTAACTCTAGGCAGAAGCACTTGTGTGGGATAATGAAGTATCAGCTCATGCCCAGAATGTTGCCAAGGCCAAATATGAATTTTTATTTGGCTTGGAAGAAGAGAAGCCTTCAGGAATGGGTAAGTGGTGTTTATTACTCTTGTGTGAAAACAAACAAACAAACATAAAAACCCCAAAATCTCTTAAGCTACTCAGAAAAGTTTTGCAGAAGCTGCTCCTTTAATGACCCTATGAGAGCTCACTCACTGTGTTGTGCTGCCCTTCACAAGTACCAGACAATAGAATCCCTCTGGTTTGGCCCCAGAAAATGACAATGGCTCCCTGTCTTATACTCTTGCCTTTCTTTCTGGCTCACGTGGGCCACTATGGTGTGACAGCAGGGACTCGTGCTGGAGATGCATTGGTGGACGGAGTCCCTGCACTTCTCTGCAGTGGAGATGTTCAGCCATGATTTCTGCAATTGCACATGCTGAAACATGGCCATTTCTGCCTGGAGCTCCTTCCAGAAATGTGCTTTGTGGTCTTTCTACAGGTAGAGGTAGGTAAGTTTTTAATTTAGATACTTGAGGTGGTACCCGAACTGCTCTGCCCTCTGTAGTCAGTAATTACAGAAGTCCAGGTGCAATATCTAATGTTGTGCTGAAGGATCTGTCTTGTTCTTGTTGTCTTCTTGTAAATACAGGGCGTTTTCTATGTTTTAAGAGCCCAAGCTTAGAAGAAAATAAATGTAGTTATTGTAACTATTACTCTTACCTCATCAAAATTATCAACAAGCCCTGCCCTCTTTGGAAAAGCATTTCCTCAGGCAGTTCTCTTTATACCTTGATACTTTCTAATTGCAAACCTTCTGGAATGTCACTTAATTAAAGAAGACTCCCTTCTTGCCAGAAAAGGGAAGCACTTTGTTAAAAAATAAACTGTGTAGGCTCCTCAACTTCAGTAAGAAAAGGAAAAAAAGAGAATAATAATAATAATAGTAGTAATAATAATAATAATAGTAATAATAATCAGAACTTGAGTTTCTTCCTGGATTTTATAAAGTTTGGTCATCCACTTGGGAAGTCCTAATTGCAAAGTGGAAAAAATCCAAACTTCCAAAAAGAGAAAAAAACCCTCAAAAACATTCAAACCAAAAGGACCTCACATAGGAATTTTAAAAACTCTTCCAAATTGCCACAAAATATGTATCAGTTTATTACATGAATCATGATGACCTCATTTCTTGCTTGGAAAGACACAGTGTGAGAGCACTGTCAGTAGGCATTGGTACAAATCCAGAGATTGGTATTAAATAAAGTATGCTGTGTCTGATAAATCCAAGTGACTCTATTGTTATTACCAGCCAAAACAATTATCAGATATGACAGGTATTCTTAGCTAAGTCGTACTGAGCTCTTAAAATAAAGAGTGGCAAAGAGCAAGCCAGATATATGGACTTACATGCCTAATTCTCTGTATTTTTCCTCTCCTGCTTCTTGCTTTGTGTTCTTTTATTAATGAGAAACTATAATTAGGGGCTAACAATTAGCAAAATGGGAGTGATTTCAAGGGATCCTCACAGGAGGGTTTGTGAATATTTAACTCTGTCTAACATACAACATTTGTGAATTGTACCCAAAAACTGGGTGACATTTTACCTACCCAGACTGGCCTCATGCTGTCACATACAAATGTGTTGTCCTTCTCCCCTTTCTCTTCCAAGTTGTTTGATCACCCTGGATAAATGAGAGTGATTCTGCCCCTTCTAGTTTTTTCTTCAAGCGAGCAGGTTTTAACTGCTTATTAATGAAGGTGAATGAGGACAGGGTGACTGAAGGGACAGTAGTACAAACTCAGTACAAACTTTTTTGCACCAAATCATGGGTTTTTTTGGATTTGATATATGCCAACTATGTCATGACATATGCTTTTGGGGGAAGCTGCTGTCCTTTAAAGTCTTTCTGTTCTTCTCTGTGTTGGATGGGAAGGGAGAAAACACCACCAAAAATCCAAATAAACATGATACTTTCTGAAGTTTCCTTTAAAAGAAAGAAGACATTCTTTTTAGGGGTCAACGTATGAAATATTTCAAGCAAATGAGTGATAGGGCAGGTCCAGGAGAAATGTTGGTGTTTAAACTTGATCAAGAAAACAACTTACCAGTGTGGACAGTTAGGCTGAACTTTAATTTATCTAACCTAAAGCAGTTGACCCATGCCATGGCTGGCCTCAGAAACTAAACAGCCTGTTAGCTGCTGAACGGCTTAATTGCTGCTGCATTCTGATTTATCCTTTCCCTTTAGGCCTCAGCCATGTAGCCCTGCTGATGCTGCTGAGGATATACATGTCTTGACTGAGTACTTAAATCCTTGCATCAGACAAGCCAATTCAGAAAGAAGGAACAATAATTGGGGCAACTGTGGCAAGCACTTCTGTTTACCCAGGCGGGAGGTGGCAGCTTTTGTTAATAAGCTCCTATGCTGATTTTTACCTTCCAGGTTGAAGCTGCTGATCATTTTTAGATGAGGGGGGGAAATAAAAAGTTACATGGCTTTAGAAGAGGTGTTTCAGCAATGATATTCAAATGCTAATAAAGCTGTCACATGTAAAACATTTTCTCTCCTTTGCTGTCTTCATTCTGGATTTTTCTGGGATATTTGTGATCACTGATGCCCTAATGTGCTCTTGTCTTTAATGCATGATGCTTCTTGTCTGGGTCCTCTTCTCTCTTGTCCGTTGCCCATCCTCCTCCCCTGGATGCATTACTTGGAGCAGAAGCAGGTTCAAGCCCCCAGAACCCTCCTGTTGTAGAAGGGTTAAAGACAAATCTCCCTGTAGACCCATCCCACTGGGGGGGAGCTGGGAGGATGCATCACACTTGTCCACGTGGCCCTGCACATCCTGGCCACCTTCCTTGGCGAAATCCCAGCCTTCTGCCTTCCAGCAAAAGAAAATGTTTTTTAGAAGCTGAATTTAGCTGGGTTGGACAAGACCTCTTCTCAGACTCACTGACATAAAAGGCTGGTTGTTGTATGTGGAAACATACATTCCTCCTCTGGAAACTGCTGTGGAAACAGTGATCTCTATTGAGCAGACTTTTCTTCAGGCTTGGCTGTGCTACAGGCCTGATTTTTATGACTTTGCTGTTAATACATTTAAATACCAAAAAGAAAAAAAGTCACGGCTGCATGACTTAGTCCTAAAAGTGCTTCCTTGGGGAAAAAAGTGGGGGATACTACAAAATAATTCCTTAAATAAACACAAAGACCAAATACCCCATAATTCCTGTTATATGAGAAAATAAATCCAAGTGTTAGGAAGAAAATAGATTCTTAAGATTAATAAACTGTCTTTTCTCTGCTGCTTCGGAGAGGAGAAAGCTTTCATCCTTCCTGTATACCAGAGATTTATCTCATCCTTCACAAAAAGGCCCTGTACAAATACTGCCTGTGTTGCTATGCAAATCTGGTCTTTCCCAACAGCTGCTGGAAGAAGCTTGGTTTTGAATTGCTAGTGAAACAAATAGCTTTTTGGAAAGCCTGTCACTTGCTGTTTTTTGTTCAGTGAGGTGTCATGAGGGAACTGAGCTCATTTAACATCTTGGTTCTGCCGAAAGAGATGGTCCCAGACACATGCTGCCATGGATTGTCTCATGCTAGTTCTTGTGCTCATCTGTGTGCTTAGCAAGCTCAAGCCAGCAAAAACTGAATAACAAACCCCCCCAAAATAACGCCAAAAGAGCAATTCTTTAAAAAAGGCTTATTTTCTCCTGACGATGTATGCTGAATCACCTTTGCAAGGGGTCAAACAATGCCAGATATAACACGTGAAAGAAAATCAAACACATACTTTGACCCATGCAACATACCCATTCCTGAACCGCAATCATACAAATGATTGCTTTTGCTTTAGAATTTCTAGAACTTTTTTCAAGAGCAATGGAAAAATACAATGGCTGCTCTTTTGTAAAAGTGAAGCCTTTTCAAGGTTCTATGCTGCTGATGTAAACAGCTTTAAGAAAATTATCTCAGTATCTTTGTGTAAAATGAGCATCACTGATGTACTAGGTTGTCCTTAATCTTCTGCCTCACTTGTTTGCTCTGTTATTTCAAGGCATGCATGTCCAGCTCTGCTGCATCCTCCTCGCATTGCGTGGAAGTGGCACCTTCTTGATCCACACTGCAGGAACTGCCCTTATACCACAGGCACTCATTTGCATTGTTCTTATGATAGCTGAGACTGTGACTGTAGTCTTGCCGAATGCTCCAACCCTGTTGTTTTCCATTTTGAGGCACTACCCTTTGCGGTATTTTCATCTCTTGTTCTTTCATCTCCAGGCAGTCCTGAAAGTCTGGGCTCCCTGGTCTGGTATCTTCCTCTGTAGCTCTCCTTTCCTAAAAAGTTGCAAAACTGCGTTTTCTGAGGGTTGGAGGACTGTTTGATTTTCTTGCCTGAATTTTGCTTAATTACGGTGGAGGTTTGGCACATCAGATGTCCTGCAGTGTTTACCAGGAGCACACACAAAGCTGGAATACAGAATGCTCAGAGCTGTGGTGCCTCTCTCCCCCATAGTTAAAATTCTATCATCCTGTTGTGCATACTTGACTTCATTAGCTTCTTCTTGTTGTTTCTAGTGTCCTGCATTTTCTGGCATACAGAAGACATGCAAGAGTTTTTAAATCACAGTGTATAATCCATAGTTTTCTCATAAATATCTCATAAATATGTTTGGCATTGCTGATTGGCAGTGATGTAAAGAGGTTAACTTTTTAAATTTAAGTCTCCAGAGATACTGTATTAGAAGGTACTTTTCCAGTCGGGTTTGTGCACTATAGGAAGTGATTACCTCTTTGGCACCAGCATGTTCGCTGGCCATGCTGAGTGCTCCTTTTTCACTCCGATATGGAGTAAACCAAGTCGTTTTGGATGTCCGGAAGAGCAGCAAGCTCTTGCAGTGCTGTCAGAAGAGAATTGTGCTAATGGAAAAATAAATGCTGGTGCAGGAGGACAGGTTTCATTGTGGTCTGCATCTTGGCTGCAGAGGTGGAGAGGTGGAGCTGTCTTGCTATTTCCCTTGAATTTCTGAGAATTCCTCTTTCTGGGGCTGGGAGAAGTTGAGACATACTCTGGAGCTGTCAGGTGTGGTGTGATGGATATCTGAGTTTCCAGTCCAGGGGAGAGGAAAACTAAAGGGGGAACAAGGCATTATGCTACATCCCTTGCTCCACAGGAGGAAATTGTATGTCTTGTGACCTCCACTTGAAAGCTGGATAGTTCAAGTTATCATAACCTACAGCTGTAGGGAGAAGATTACCACATCCTCAACTTTCTAAACAACAGAGTTGTTTGAAGGCCCAGGGTTTAGTACAAATAATCATTAAAACATGGGTTGTTTGTTTTTTGTTTTTTAAAGGTGTGGAGTTAAGGCAGTTAATGTCTCCCTGTCTGTGCTCTACTGGCTGAAGCTAAGAGCCATGCTGATGTGATCACACAAATATTTGGGGACCTGGTGATGCTGGCAGTCTGTCAGTGTCTGCCCACATCAGATATTCTAAGCACACGTTCCATAGGCTGAATTTGGCTGAAGCTGGCAGGACTCAGCAGGACTTTCCTGGAGACAATCAGGCCATCCCCTTCCATCAGGCAGACAGAAAATGGGGCATCCAGATCAGTGGGCACAATAGGAGAGGCTCAGCCAGCTGACTTGGCTTGTTATAGGCAGATACAGTGGGGCACAGCTGCATGTCACCATGGCCTCCTCACCTTGGCCTCAGCCCCATCATCTGGTGAGATCTGCAGACCACCAGCACAAACCCTCTATTGTGCTGTAGCCTTGCTTTATTTCTGAAGGTTTCTGAAGGAAATGATGCATGTTAACTTGCTGTTGATATGCACACAGAGAAGACATTTAAATAAAATTACGTGGTTAGATGCAGTTCTGGGCTGGTATTGGACTGAAGAAGTGTAACACAGAGTACAGCATGTATTTTTCCTGTTCACAGTTCACTGGCTTTAACAAGTACCTTAGATCCCTGCGTTGTTTATTTAACTCTGTCCAGCTTCCTGAGGAAGGGAGTCTCATTTGCTGTGAGAGTCTGCTGAAAAGTTACTATGCAATGTCCAACTGCACCTTTAGCAGCAAACACTTGGAGCGTGGGAGACGCACATGTCTGTCTGTGTCCTGTTTTAGCTGGGCGCATAACTTGAGATCCATCTCCTAGAGTGCTTTAAGAACTGCCTAGCAAGACTACTCTTAGCTTGGTTAGTTGGTCCCAAACCCTGAAATATAGTAAAGGATGTCCTTTTCTGCAAGTGAGCCTGGCTTCTGGATCTACAAAAATCCCGAGTTTCGGAGATCTGTGCTTAGAAGTGAGGGATTTTTAAAGCCATTTTAGCTTGCTCAAAGCAACTTTCCAAGGGTTTTGATAGGATTCTTTAAAAATACAGTATTTTAAATATATAACAGTAATTACAGGTGAATTTAGAGAGGCTGTAAAGTCTTTGTAGATGCTGAAAGTGTCAAAGCAGCTGTGAGTTGTCACTGCTTCAGAAGCATGTTCTTCAAGTGAAGGCTCTTATGGAGCTTTTAAAGTAATTCTTGCTAATTGCTATGTGTATCTATGCTTAGAAAATCACCTGTTAGCCGCTTCCTTTATAAACCATAGCAGCAGAAAAATAGAAAATTTCAGATTATTTTTGGATCTGTTGTTTACATTTTGGGTTTCAGACTTCTCCAAACATAAGTCTTAAATCAAAACTTGAGATTCTCACAGCCATATCATTGCAGAGTGTGGGACTTCAAAGAAGAAAACTGCATTAAATATGGTAAGACCCGCTTGCACTTTTATGTGAAGATAAGGAATCCAGATACTCCCTTTGTATTCCCTCCTGTTCCTGCTCATGCTAACAGCTGTTCCACTCTACCATTTTGCTTTCCAGGGTAATGACTCTTGGGACTGAGCTATCTCACTGACCATCTGTGGCCCATACAGCAATTTGTAGTGGATAATCCCTCACACTAAATCCTCTCAGTGCGTGCTGCATGTTAGTTTTGGACTTTGTCCTGTTTTGAGCCGGCTGTAGGCGTTTGAGTGACTGCGGCAAGGTGCCATCCTTCTTGCAACCAGGGGAAAGGTATAGGTCTCTTTAGAGGATACCTAATTCAGTGCAGTTGGAGTTATGCAAGTGGTCCCAAACCCTGTTTACCACCTGTGGGGGGAAATATGCAACCAAATCACAGCATTGCTTGTGTAAAGTTTCCATCAGTAATAGAGTTAGAACTTGTGCAGTTGTAAAAAAAATCCACAGAGACTCTCAGAAAGGCAC
The DNA here is from genome assembly GCA_013397375.1 of Toxostoma redivivum. Taxonomy (NCBI): domain Eukaryota; kingdom Metazoa; phylum Chordata; class Aves; order Passeriformes; family Mimidae; genus Toxostoma; species Toxostoma redivivum. Next base: position 150,535 of record VXBI01013413.1, on the reverse strand, counting down.
AAAGTGATACATGTATTTTACATGCCTTCTAAATGGTCTTTGCTTTCTAAATGCATAGGATTTACATTCTTATCCTAGTGCTTTTCACACTCTGTTTTCCAAACCAATGAAAACTCAGCGTCATCACACTACCAGACTCTAGCACTGGGACTTGGCTAGCAAGGAGATTGACAGATCTACGTAGCATGGGCATGGTTGTCCTGTGGCAGACTGATATTTCATCTAGCACGGCCTCTGGTAGCCCAAAACCCCCAGAATTTAGGGAACTATGCAAGAGCAGTGGTAAGCAGTACCTTTTTGAGAATCTCTTCCAGTGCACAGCAAGCTGTAGGTGTACGATTTCCTGAGGAACACACTGCCCCTGCATGCTTGCAGGGGGATTATTTTTTCCCCTGAACAAATTAGTTTAATTTCTGGGTAACCCTGAGCCACTGTCTGTCACACCACTGTCTGGCTTTTCAAGTATGGTGACTGCAAAGAGCACACAGGCTGTGCATGCTGTTGTGCTCTGTGCCAAACCTCCCAGTGACAATAGCAGGGAGTCCCTCTCTCGTTGTCTCTTTTTGGGGTGAGGGATCCCAGCCAAGATAGTAAATTTTTCTGCAAGGGCCCTGCCATACCTCTGTTCCCCTCTACCTTCCCTGCATGTTTGCTAAGGCACAGAGGCATTTCACCAGGATTTATTTCTAGGCAGTTCTCCCTAACCTCTTCCCTCAGCTTCCCTCTCACTTTCACTCAGCTTCCCCATTTCCACCAACTTGTTTTTACATAATGCTGCTGTAACTTTTGACGGGATGAAGACCTGGCTTCGCTTCTCCTTTTCGGAGCAAGCAAAAACTGCCCTAAAGCCTGGAGTGTCTGCAAGCTGCAGAAAATCCTGTCCCCAGTCTGGCGTGGATGTTTGCAGTCCAGTTACAAAAGCCTCGTGTTTGCGTTGTTAATCCCCTGGCTTTGGCTATGCTGGCCAGGCAGGACCTATCGCAGCATGGAGAATGACATCATTTGGAAAAAGGGCTGCTGCACAAGGCTGCCAGAGGCTGTGCAACATCCCTCCCCTTTTATAGGGGATGGCTGCTCCATCTCAGCAGGAGCAGGCTCCTTTATCAATTTGAATAGTTTCAGTGACCATAGAAATTGTAACATGATGCAGTGCAGGACAAGGACATACGTGTAACCCTCCTCTTTGGCAGGCTGCCGTAGTGATATAATATCATAAATCCTGTGGTTTGTTCTTTAAACTCTGCCACCTAGAGATTTGTTTCATCTTAATGTATACATTGTTTTTTACTTGCCCTAATCTGCCTTTTACAAATAGTGGCAAGAAATAACAGGAAACCATAATACGATGCTGCATGCAAGCTCACCCACGTGCTACTTGTGATCAGTGCAAGGAGCTGCAGAGACATAAAATGCAGGATGACTAGGCTACTTAGTGAATGCTTCCAGCTCACTAATGCTGAAATGCCATAAAGCATCCTGTGTTCTGGAACCAGCACATGACTCTCATCATCGCCATTCTGCCCAATTCTCCCCTTACAGACACAGTTACAAAAACGGCAGCTAAGCACAGACGTATCCCTGGCATGCCGTCAGGCAGCCTTGCTGGAGGAAATTTTTTTTCCCCCTGCAAGCTGCCAAGGTGGACTCCTTAGCTCCTGCGATAGACTGAATGAGACTGCAGTTCCCCCATCAGTTTCATAATACTCAGAAAGCATCCATTTACATCATTGTGTGCAGTGCAGGGCAGCAGCTGCCAGGAAATTTGAAACTATTTTGATTCCAGTTGACTAGAACAGCAGCAATTGAATTAGCTGGTATCGCTATAGATAAACTGATGATCTGTGCATTTTATTTCTTTGACCAATGGGTAACTGCTGGAGCTACAGTAACCTCTGTGAGTAAGGAGACTGTTCAAGCAAATATATCTAATTTCTCGAGCTATATAATATATATATTATATATATATACTGTATAGAGAGAGACACTCACACCATTCTTTTTTTAAAATGTACCTGTAAACAAAATGTCTGTCTATGCTTTTAACTTGTGTTTTGCTTCCTAGAATTTCCTTTTATTATGCTGTAGACAAGTTTGCTTGACATGGAATGGTTATTTACCTATGAAGTATCGTATCTATGCCTGATTTAAGTCATTAATTCTTTCAACGTCTAGTCATCAGAAAGGCTGCCAAATGCTGTTAGGTTATATTTGCCCAGTCTCAGTTTTCTAGTCACTCACCCCCTTTCTATTTTAGCTTTTTCTCTATCCATTTCTTTCTCTTCTTCCTTTCTCTTTATTTTTTTGTTCATTTGTTGAAAGAAGCCACCTTCAATGCAAAGTAGAAATTTGTGTTACCTGAAAGTGTGTGTCCTTTGTTTGTTTGGTGATGGGTATTTTTTTCCCTGCGCATCTTCAGTGCAGTCCTTAAATTTTGTTGTTGTCTTTCTAGCCTTGTTTGTAATGCAGTCATATTGGGGGATGGGGTTGGACAGGATATGCCAGTAGCTGCAGCAAGACATGATGCTGTGGTGGTGGATGGGAATAAGGGAGGAGTTTCCCTTAAAGAGCTCAAGCTCCCCTAAGCTCTTGTACCTGAAATAGATCTCTGAGGAAAGGGAAAGGCTTTGCAATTTTGGGAGAGAGGGGTGGATTGGTCGTGGTTTACCTCATGAAATAGAGACCTTGGCAGTCATGTGCGTGGTAGTACCTAACATAATGGCAACAGAACACTGCTTTGATGTCATACATGAATTTTTTCAGTCAGATAGAGAATTAGGCAATATTGCTGCATGAAGACAGGAATCCCACTGACTTGTGCTTGTATACAGCAGCGGCAGCAGCAGGAGCAGTCTCTCCAGTGGAGGGCTGCTGACATCTCACTTCAGGAAAGACCTTACCTCTCTACTGTGATAGTGCTACTCTCTTGCCCAGATGGAGCACAGCTTACAGGCGTGGCAGAGGGGAGTGTGTGTAAGCTCTCTCCTACCCCTTGGACATCTCTCAGTGCCTGCATGTATGGGTATGTGCTCTGTATGTGTACTTCTTCTGGAGTCTGATGGGCTTGCCAGAGTATGAAGTTCAGGAGGAGAAGTAAATCAAACTTGCTCAGGATTTCTTTGCACCGTCAGCAGTGGCTGTCATTGGCAGATGGGGACACACAGCAGAGCATTTAGCATTCACCATGAGAAATAAGGCCCCCTCTGTTTCCCTCATGTTGGTTCAGAAGCTAAGATAGCAATTAGCAGAGACGAGCCTGGCCCCTTGGCAGGATCTGTGTGTGGTGCCTTGTTAGGCTTGGCCTCCGGAGCACACTGGCTGCCTCCCAGCCCCACAGGAGGCTGGGGTTGATGCTCTGGGCTTCCTTCCAACAAGGCAGGATGTGTGGGTTGGAGTGAGGCATGGGGGGGTCTCTGCTCTTGGGGCACTGTGTATTGCCTTTCTTTACAACAGTGCAGCCAGAGAGTGTGGCTGGGCAGTGGCCTGGCCAAATGTTGTCCCACAGTGCTGAGGGCACACGCTGAGCATTGCTGTGAGTGGATGTTAGCATCTATAGTGACAGGCTTCCTGTCAGTCCTCTCCTAAGAAATCCCACATATAGACTGTTCTAAGAGAGCATCAAGCACTAGAACTTCTGCGTTAGAGAAGACTGGGGTTGCAGAATGAGAAGGCAGCTTGGGGTTGCTTGCTTGAGGTTATTCTGGTGCAAGTGTAGGGATGTTGTAACCATAGAGCATGACTGTCATATGTGAGTCTGTCCTGGTGGAAGTGTCCCACAGTGGCAACCTAGTGCCTGTGCCATGAAAAGTATGGGCTTGATTGAGATGCACACAAGCACTGTATGGCTGAGTTGTGTGCAAAGGGGACTGCTGCTTCAGATGCTTAGGAAAAGCACTGTGGGTGCACCCACACCTGTGTGTTGGAAACCTTGCCATGAAGATGGGCTGGTGATGCAGTTGTGGACCGGGCATCTGTGCTCCTTACAGCTCCCTGGGACCTTGCAGCAGAGAAGAGGTCCCTGCTTTGTGCAGTCACTGTCCTGAACAGCAACCAAGCCGTCTGGATGAAGCTGAATTTGTATTATATAGTGATTAAGTCAGTGGCATGGAGACGTTTGGAGAACCCACTGCAGAAGATTCTGAGACTTGGCAGGGTCCAAGACTGTCACTTTGATCCTACACCATGCCCAGTGTGTGGTATTTACCCTGTGGCTAGATAGACTGGGATATACGGGCAGGTGTGAACTTCCTGTTTACCTTAAAAAGCCACTGGCACATAGGTAGCCATATTGATGCAGTTCTGAACTGGTGTTATATTATCCTCTCTTTTACCTTGAACTCAGCCTGTCATTAACCTCAGCTGCATGGCTTCCACCTCAGGGACTGTGGCCATCCTGCTTGGAGAAGAGGTGGAGATCAGTTTGCAATGTAGCACCTAGACATGCACCTTGGGACTGAAGCCTTCAAATGCAAGTTGGTGTCTGGTTTTAGAGCTGTCACTCCTGATGCTTTTCAGAGTCTGGCCACCCTGCAGTTTGATTTAAAACACTTTTATTTTCCAGGCTGAGGGACAAATGCAGCTGTTGATGGTTGGGTTTTTTGTTGTTGTTTTTTGGGCTTTTTTTCTCCCAGAAGCTCAGTTCTTCCTTGGGCTGTGATATAAGGTGTCCAATTATCTGTCATTATGTCCTTTGAGGTCCCTCTGGACAGATGGTTCTCTGTTACCTCACAACAATTGGAGCCACTCGGTGCTTGGAGCTTGGAAAATGGGACCACCCACTTTTGCTCCTGCTTTGTTTACATCAGTCAGAAAAGCAGCACAAGGAAGAGAGGGATAGCAAGGTTTTTCTGCAGCAGTGTATTTCCTGCAGTAGAAAATGTGAATTACTTGGTATTCATCCATCACTGCAACATGGCCTTCAGCTACCTGAGTTGTTAAAGGAAGAGGGTAGCGCTGGCAGAAAGTTGAATTGCTCATTAATTGCTTTGTAATTTAGTTAATTAGTTTTGTCAAGGTTGTAGAACATACGGGGTGTGGCTGATATCTTCCCAGTGTTTCATCTTCACAATTGCAAATTACCTAAAAACATAAAACCATCATGTGTGGTGTCTTTTTAAAGTAAAACCATCATGTATAGTGTCTTTTTTAAGTAAAACCATCATGTGTGGTGCATGCTGTGGATGGGTGTCAGACACCTGAATCTCTGCTTTCTTAGCCTGTGCGCCTGGCCTGCCGCCTCAGACTGTGTGCTACTGGGACCTTTTCTGAAGTGTAGCAGACATTTCTGGCATTCCTTCCTCTGTAGTGCACACTCCTAAAGTAGGGCTGCCCAAAAACTCCAAGGTAGAAGGACCAGCTCTGGATAACTGCAGTGTGAGAGTGTGCAGAAATGAATTAAACTGAACAGTATCCCGCCTTATAGGGGGAGAGTGTTGTTGCTCTGTTAGGAGTGGTCTGGGAAGGGAGATCACGCTTTTTGGTTTGTTCATGTGGTAGATAAATCCATGGTCTCCTTCTTTTTTCCTTGCAGGTAGTGGCCATGGAAGCAGCAGCTTGCCTCCTCATACCATCATCAATGAATTTCCAGAGTACGGCACTGTAGAGTCAAGCAGACAAGTGGCAGTGGCTCCACCGACGTGCCAGGCCGAGCCTGTAACGCGCAGCCCGGAACAACAGGACAGCCACCACCACGTCAGGCCTGTGCCTCCGCGTGCGGCTCCTGCAGATAACCTGAGGCCTGATGCACAGCCAGTGCTGCTTCACACCCCAGAAGAAGGTTTGCAACCTGCAGGTAATCTGACAGAGATAATGAAAATCTCTCGACGGCTAGAAGCAACAAAGGTGCAAGAAAGAGCAAATACTTCTCTTAATTCAGAGACACAAATGGAAAAAAAGAGTGTTACTGGCAGCCAAAATGTGCAGGCAGCCGGAGAACCAGTTCCAGCAGGCCAAGAAAAACTCTCAGACATGCTTCTTCCATCTGAACGAACAGCTGAGGAAAAAAAGCATTTGATCATAGAGAAGGATCTGGCTTCAATATGGGCTGAAGAAAAGCAGTCCAAATCCTCACAAGCCATAAGTAATAAAGCAGAGGATGTCCACGCAGCTCAGGAACCCAGCTGTCACAAACCATCTGTGAACCTGGAAGCAATCAGCAGAGTGGAGAGGGGGACACATTCTGAGGAGTTTTCAGAGTACAGTCAAGGCAAAATGCAAACAGGTCCTGAGAGAAGGCTTGCTAAAGAGGCAGCTGTGAGTAAACATGTAGAATTTCAGGGTGTGGAGATCTTATGGCTGCAAAAAGCTGAGGAGCAGAGAAGAAAAAAACACTCACTGCTGGACTCCGTGTCTGTGGAGAGGAAGGCATTCCCCAAAACATCCAGCCACGCTGTGTCACCAATGGTCTCCCCAGCCTTGGTTTCTTTGCCAGACAATGCATGGAGTGAGGTCTGTGAAGACCCAAGGCTGGGACCTGCTGCCTCTGGAGCTACTCTTCTATCACTGCTCGATGAAAGCGGGAAGGATGAAGCTACTGTGAAGGACAGGAAGAACTGTGGTGAGGAGGAGGTGGCTGTGCTTGCAAGAGACCAGGGCAGGTGAGTTGATGCTAAGAGGGTAGCAGGGGTCAGGCAGAGGTTCTCTTGTCTAGGCGTGTAGTTTGTGCCTACCTGTTTAGGAGCTAATGAGAAGCAGCAAATATTTGTCTGCTGCCTGTAGCGTGATGTTTACAGTACTGTTTCATAGCTGGTGGTGGGCTAGTACCTGAAGTTGGCACTAGGTGGGCTAGGTACTGAAGCCACTCCACACCATCTTAATGAAGCTTGCAGTCCATCTCGGGTTTTGAAATGTAAAGATCAGAAGTCTTGCTATTTGCACAGTGATTTCACTGTGATGAAGCATCTGAAGCAGGTGTAGCTGGGATCTGGACATGTCATGTAATTAAATACAATTGACATGCAGGCCTGGCCATATGCACCTATCATTCATTCAGAGTACGTGCAAGAGCAGTGTGAGAACCTCTGAAAGGTTGGATAATAAAGACATTTTATCCAGGGCCATGTAGATCATAGGTGGAGAAATGCTACAATAAGTGCTTTCTATTTTATCTATCTATCTATCTATCTATCTATCTATCTATCTATCTATCTGTGTTTATATCATTTTAGCTGTACATATTGCAAGAATAGTGTACTGCTTTGAATCCTGATTTGCTTGCTTTTCTTTCCTAATGCACATCTCTGACAAAACCAATGGTTGCACTGGTGCGCTCCGAGCAAACCATGCCCACTTGGACCCGGAGAGATGTTTGCTGCTGAAACAATAATTTCTCTACAAGGGAGGCTCTCCCGCCTCTGCACCTCTGGATCTGTAGAGTTTTGCTTTGGCTAGTGCATGGGATTACTTGGGCTGGCTACCCCAACCGCTGGCATGTTGAGGAGCCCCACAGTATTTGGTGCAACAGACAAGAAAACTCTTAAGGGGGATAGTATACCTTTCCTTGCATGTGCAAGCAGGAAGTCTTCTCCCTTCAAATCTGGTTCCCTAGGGTCCATATTTTCCATTGCATGTGCTTCCCTTTGCATTTTGGAATGATTTCCTTCATCTTTTTTGCTTGAAGACCACAGTTCTAGGACTGCAGAGATAGCAAATTATCCTTCAGGGTCAGAGGCTCTATCTGGATACAGATCTCAAATATGTACAGCTTCTGGCATGACTCTGGTGCTAGGACATATCTTGCACATTGTGCTTTTCTCATAAGCAGCTGATGTTATCTGTTAGACAATATTAGGCTGTCTCCCAGCTCTCTTCTTTTACCCAGAATATTGTTTCTTTCTGTGTCCCTGGAGATGGAGAGGGTGCCAGTCATAAAGACAGATAGTGCAAGGAGAAACCAGCATTTTACCTGCAGTGCCCTCTCTTGCTTAAAGCTGCCTTGACCTTTCTGCTCAGAAAGATGAGATGGTGAGAAGGGTTGCCCAAAGTCTAAACCTTGCCCCGAAGCTGAAATGAGCTATTTCTGGTTAATTTTCAGGATGGTGGAGGTGGGGGAAGCAGCCACAGGAGGATACGAAGATTTCCTTGGGCAGAGGCACTCTGACGTCTCCACTGATCTGTACAGCTCACAGTTTGAAAACATCCTAGACAATGCATCTTTGTACTACAGTGCAGAATCGCTGGAGACATTGTACTCGGAGCCCGATAGCTACTTCAGCTTTGAGATGCCACTCACTCCCATGATCCAGCAGCGCATGAAGGAGGGTGGACAGTTTTTAGATAGGACATCAGCCTTGACAGACGTCCCTAATAGGGAAGTGAAGGGATGTGGTGAAGGCATCGCCAATGGCTTAAGGGATGCAAGTGAAACACTCTTCAAAGGAGATGTCACAGAAGTCCCTTTTCTGGAAAGGTAAAAGTAGTGGGTGAGCTTTCTGTGTGCCTGCTGATTTTTCTCCAATCTCTGCAGTGTACTGTCACAGAGTGTGGTTTTGTGTCTTTTAACACTTCAGATTTTCTAAATTTCCAGGGTGACTGCAGGAGACAAATGAGACATCCAAACCTGCCATTCATTAGAAGAATGCAAATTTACATTATGAAGGTTTATTAGGCAATACTGATGTGTTGATAAAAGTCTGTCTGGTATTATCACTTCTCTGGGACCTGTCTCTGGAGGAGTTAGTTATTGGTTACAAATTAGCCTTGCTCAGCTCTAGTTCCTGCTTGAATTTATTGGCAACAGCTTTAGGAACCATAACAGTTGGTGTACACAAAGTAGTTGTCCAAATGCAGTTTGTGATCTGGGCACAATGTTTCCTCTCTTGAGGCCAGTGGGAGTTTAGAACCTTACTTCTGCTGGGATGAGATGTTGCTCTCACCACATTCACAGGTTAGCCGCTCCTTTATCTGTGCACTTACTGAAAGAGGAACGAGCATTGCAAAAATGTTAATGATTTCTGTTTAGTTAAAAGGGGATGTGAGAAAACCTATTAAAGAGTCATGTGAGAAGCAAAATCTAGGCTCAGTGCTCAGAAAATACTGTACAATTGTAGAGAATCATTCTATATGGAAACTTTTCTTACAGAGTGTGCTATCAGAGTGGGGACAGTGAAAGGCAGCCACAGACACAGTGGGAGGTTGAGTTAAAAGCAGAGTGGTGAGGGTGCAACTCACCTGCAGAGTGGTGAAGGACCTTGTGAATGACACAGATGCCTCTGGTCTTCATCCTCCAGGGACAGGATTTTATCTAAGATTCCTAGGACTGTTCCCTTAGAAGGGACTAGTGTAGTTTGAGCTTTCCTGGGAGTAACGGTGGGAGATCTTATATCTGTTTTATTTCTTTTGTGTTAAAATAAAATAAGACCTTTGAGCAGAAGTAGTTTTGCTAGCTTTATGGATTAAAGCAGAAGGACCTTAGAATTTAAAATATTTTTCCCTCAATCATACAGTAAAAAAGATCTGTATGCATGTGGTGCCTGCCAATAGATAATAAGTGACTTCTAGTCTGCAATAACCTGTATGGAGCCTCTCAATCCTGAGACTTGCAGCTCCTTACTTACAAAAAAACCAAAGACTGACATAAAACTGGACAGGGGAGAACAAGCAGCACATTCAGATCCTGATTCTGTTACCCCGGAGTTGAAGCATCTAGTATCTAAAAGATACCGTCAAGGCCCACATTAGCTCAAGACAAAAATTATCACAAAAAGAAGATGTGCTTAGATGAGTCACATCAAGTGCCTGCCTAATGTGGATTTCACTTGGGATTAATTTTAGTTTAGATTTGCAGCCACACTGATAAACTGGCAGTAGATGTTTAAATACTTTTTTTCCTCACTTAATTAAAAAATAAGGGGAAAAAAAGTGTTCCTAGTTTGTTAGGGACAAGCCTCAACGGCTCACCTAAGGTAGGTGCCCGTAGAGAATGTCAGCACAGCAGGATGGCTAGCCATGAGTATGCCCAACAGAGTAATCCTCCCAACGATAATCTTATAGCCAACACTACCATTCTTCCTCCGGTATTCCAATATCATCTTCTATTGCACCAGGTGTATATGTTGTGTGGTAACTGACAGGCGACTGACGGGTCGTGAGTACTACTTTGTTGGAGCCAGTGGGGAATCACAGTGTTAAGAACGCATGGGTGAGAAGCAGTGTGTGCCTGCTAGGAGCGGCGGGAGGTTTATCACAGAGGGTTCATGGCGATGTGTCTTGGTGATGCTCAGGTGAACCAGAAATAGCCTCCTGAGCCCTGGCGGCTCAGGAGAGCTTGAACGCGTCGTTGTGTTGTCTGAAGCAATTCGAGACTTAAGTTTACCTGAGTCTGCCTGTGCGATGTGTGTATGGCACCTCTGTGCCTGCTGGTGAAGCTCTGGTTTCCTACGGTGCCGTGAGCCTCCGGTCGTGCTTGGGGCTGCAATTCCTCACGCGTAGTGGTTGCCTGGCGCTGCAGAGCAGCGGGGGCACCCTCCGCAGTGGTGCAGCCCTCCCGGAGGAGGGTGGGGGGAGGCGAGCGCTGCGCCCCGCCGTGCCGGCCCCGCGCGGTGCCGCCCGAACGCACCGCTCCGTGCGCTTTGCCGC